>PYST01000302.1:0-42763 GCA_003049485.1 Ophioceras dolichostomum | reverse complement strand
CGTTTGCTCTTCAACTCCCCCGCCCAGCCACCGTGTCCATCAGAACACATCGTCCTTATTTCCCTGTTACTCGATTTCACAAGCCATGAGAGCGCAGGCCACGATGCAGGTATCCGAAGCCACGTCAGCCGCTGTCGGCCTGTCGCAAGACAGTATGACGGCCGCAGGAGGCCCACCAGTTGCACTGGCATGCCTTCGCGCGCTGCCCCCAACCACTCCGTTCTTTCAGCCTCAAACAATCACCAAATCGCTGGCGGACGAGATTTCTGGAGTCTCTGCCGCCCAAGTCCATGATAATCAACGGGAGGATCGTCGAGCAAGTCGTCTGATCTGGAACAAAATCTAACAAGTGGAGGGGAAGAGCTGGGTGGTTGATGCGAAAAGATGCAAAGTACCAGAATCACGTGGGAAAGAAGCGAAACTTCGGCCCTATTTTCCGAGCACCCTTACGATGAAAACGGGATTTCGTTGTAAATTCTGCACAAATCCATTCGCCGATAAAGTAGAGACGACGTAAACAGATGAGAGAAGAACGTGCTGGTTTTAAGAGTATGGGATATCGGAGGCCGGAGCGGTGAGGAGATGTTGAAAAAGGGAAGTCCGAAAACCGAGCCGAAGGACTTGTCATCCCCCACTTCGACGCACACCTTCCCTTGGTGGCCATCATGACGGAGCGCGATATGAGTCAAGACTCAAAGGCCAGCGCCAAAATTTCGGGCAGAGGAATCTAGTTAATTCCAAGTCGCTTCGCAGACCTTTGTGGCAGAAGCCATCACATTGTGCGTGTGCATGCTGCCTGCTAGTTAGGTTCTTCTAATTTGTATCAATGTTGCAAGCAGCAGAAGCCTTCCGGTCTCGGGCATCATCAGCCATGGCCATTTCGGACAATCCACCTACGACATTATCAGATGCATCACCAGTTGAGCCATCACTTGAGTTATCAGTCCCTGCATCGCAGGAGTCCCTTTTCCCCACGGTCATTGTTCGCCAAACAACGGCAAAAGACGCGAGGTCCATATGCGCTGTTGGCATGCGTGTCTTCACCAGTACATTCGCCCACACCTGCACCGCGCAACAGCTCGAGGACTACCTCTCCACAAGCTACTCCCCCGCCGCCATCACGCGCGACCTGCAAGATCCCCAGAAGACTACCCGCGTCGCAGTCGACGAGAGTGACCATGTCGTCGGCTTCGTGATGTTGACGCGGGGCACTTCGGCTACGGTGGCTGACGTCGCGGCCCTCAACCTCGTCGACGACTTGGTCGCCGAGATCCAGCGCATTTACGTCGACGAGGCGCACCATGGCAAGGGCGTCGCGCAGCTACTGTTCCGTGACGTCGAGGCGCTGGCGGCCGCGGAGGGCTTCAGGCATCTGTGGCTGGGCTGCTTTGAGGAAAACGCGCGGAGCTTGAGGTTCTACGAGAAGATGGGGTATCGGAAGGTGGGTAGGAAATACTTCGATGTCGGGGGCGACATGCAGGCCGACTGGATCCTGCTGAGGGATTTGTGAGGTTTGTGATTTGAGCGACGAGAGGCGAGAGCCTAGAAATATTCGACGTTCTAGAGCGTAGATAGAAGCATTCATCAATTCATCAACCCCGCACTGGCGCAGCACCACCAACTTCCCGTCAAGTTCGCCCCACTTCACAAACCCGTCGCCGGCAAAGTCCCCGATGCCTCCCCCCATTCGCGGCGTGCGACCGTACACGCAGTACACCAGTCTTGCAGGGTAGCCGGTGCGTCGGGAACGAGTCGTACCACGCGAGGCCCTGCCGCGACGTTGGTGAAGCCCATGTCGGACTTCTGAGAGATGGCGGCCCATTGAAAGAGGGCTTTTTGTGGCCCAAAGTCAGCAACCTGCGGCGTATTTCTGTTGTAGTCGGTCGCCGTATCGCCAGCACTTGGATGCTAGCGGATGGTTATCCGTTAGTGGTGCGGTATTCGGTGCGCCCACAATGGCAGGCGGCCTACTAGCTTGCTCGAGAGCGCTGCTTTGGTGCGGTAACCGTGTAAGGATCTTTGTTCTCCCACTCGTCGTCGGACATAACGAAAAGATCAATTGGTTACCAAAGGAGCGAGTCAAGATGTGACGCGACTCCTCAAACGACACGTCAAGATGATCGATCAAATTGTCTGACGTCATCATAAATCATTTTTGATGACGGCGATTTGGTCTCCCGTCGACGGCGATAAACAAACACCAGCTTCTTCGCCAGGTCTTCGCCTGACTTTCACGATAAAACTGTGAGGGTTTATTGTAGCTGGCTTACTAGAATGAGCGACACCCTTGCAGTGCGATTTAATCTTGTGTGCCGATCCCTTTCATCCTGCGATACGCTGAGTGATGCATCTCCAAGAAGAAAAATATCAACATTGTATGCCTAAGCAGTAAGCAAACACCAGCAACCATCAGCAAAGGTCCACAACGCAAACGAGGACCTCACTTTCATAGGTCTCTAGAAACACCAATGCGATGGGGACACGGGGGGCAATTTAATACTTACGGTCCTTGCCGGAGAAACGCTGGGAGCCATCCCTTGAACATCCACCGAACACCCTCTTCCCCGAACAACCTGCCAAGAAAGCCCACTAAGCCCTCACTGCCAGCCCTCGCCATAACCCGCGTCTTGACAACATCAACAGGGCTCGTCACCGTCGCAGCCGTAAGTCCAGCCACAAACGAAGCGCCGGTCTGCGTGCCCCAACCATCCTCGCTCATCCCGAACCTGCGCACAAACACAGCCTTGGCGAAGTCGTAGGTGGCGATCTGGCTCGCGGTGGTGGCCGCCGCCCTGAGCCCATTGGGCATCCAGCCTCGGAACCAGCTCGCCAGCCCCTCTTCCCTGGCGAGGCGCACGAGGCCGTCCACGGCGTTTCGGTAGTTGCGCCGCTGGGCAGGCGGGAGGGCCGTGTCGTACTGCATCCGGACGTTGACCACGTCGGCTGGGTTGCCGGCCACGCCGCCTAGAAAGCCGGAGGCTGAGGCGGTGGCTATGAGGGTCGGGAAGCCGAGGTCTGCGGCCGATGTGTTGGCCCTGGCTGCCGCGCGGTGCTTCATGTCTGAATACACCCCGAAGCGCACGGTCGAGTACGTCATCTGGCGGAGTAAGGAGGCGGAGATGCCGCTATATAGGGCACTGAAACCTCCTGTTCTGACGACGTGGATGAAGGTGGCAGTCATGGTCCGAGGCGCGGACGGGCCACGTGTTTGGAGACGGACCTACGCTGAAGCGGTACATAAGTTACTGCTACCATGCTGTGTCGAGGGCCCCGAGCAGGAGTTCTCGAAAAGGTTGTCCAGGGGTTTTCCTTATGGTTGGTGTGAACGCGGCACTCGCTTGCTTCTCATACATCTCATACCTTGACTGTTGCCCTCTAATCTGTCAGTCAGTCTGTCTCAGTTCTCAGGTACGGGCAAGAGGCATGAATGAATCCTTACCAAGATCCAACGGATGCGTCACGCACGCAGCCATGCTGGTCGCGCTCCCTCCAAACCAGAATGGATATCGTACATCTCGCTTCTTGGACGCTGTTAGATCCTTCTCCTGTGCTTCTACACCTGGTTTGAGATGTTCACGAGCTTCTAACGCAGCTGCAGATGGCGCCATTGTGAGGTGTATATGCAGGGAGTCAAGCAGGGCACAGGTATTCTGAATGGGCAGAGTTCCGTGGAGAAAAGATCGCAAAGTTAAGACATTGACGAAGGGGTAGAGTGCTGGAGGAAGTGCCTGTCAACTTTCACGCGGCACCAGAGAGTGGTTATAGACGGAAGGGTTTGGCATCGCGGAATAGATAAGGGTGATATTTCTAGAACGCCACGCCAAGCGAGATGGCAGAGATATCACCATTCCATGGAACAACACAGTGTTCCACCGAGGTCTGTAACCCGACGCGAGCTGGTCTCGGGCACAGAGACACGGCGAGCCGATTCCCGCCCCCGGCACGTGGGCCGTCGGACGGCCCGGCTGACTGGGCGGGCGTGGCGGGTCTCGGCTGTCGGGCATGGCCCCGGGAGACCGTCCCGCTTGGCGTGGTGTGACTTTGGAGGCGATCAATAAAACAAACTTGGCGAAGTACGACGTGGCGATTCCTCCCGTCGCGGAATGAAACTGGAACGGTCGAAATAGGTACAAGTCGCGAAATGTCGGGGACGACGCGGAGAAGCTCGGAACCATCCGAATCTGCGTGGAGCATCAGAGGAAGGATAAAAAAAGACCTCCGGAGGATCTTTCTTCAGAGGGGGTGCTAGATCTAGGTCTGCCTCTCTTGCGTGCAATTTCTGGGGAATCGAATGATCAAGAACTTAAATCCAACCCTCTCACTCAAGCTGGATTTGTTGGAAAGGCAATGGAAAGGAACAAGCACGCGTGCAAAATACTACTGAATTCTTGTGTCTGTCTTCCAAAGGAAAGCTATCTGTGCGTTGGTGGGGAGAGCGACCTTATAAAGGCTGCTTGGTAGGTAGATGCCTTGGAAGTTGATGCCTTAGGACTGAGGCAACAGCTGCCACGTGAGCAGGTACCTACTATGAACCAACAGGATTATCAAAACACAAAGACTGGTCACTCACTGTCTTTGGGCCGCGTGAAGTGCTGGTGTTAAAACTCATAGGACAGAAAGTATGCCTCCCCAATATCGGGGCTTTTTTTCCTGCGCATTTTACACATGATCCAAGCAATGTTGAGGCAACCTTTAGATCAAAGATTACCAATAATACAAGCGTCCCAGGAATCCTGTCAGACAGAAAGGACCGAAACTCACGATTGTACTAGAAATATTATACACAGATCAAACGACCCTGTAAACCCACCCGTTGGAGCCGCCCCACGTCCCATTAACCATAAACTTCTTGTAGACCCAAGGAAAGAAGTCCTTCTTCAGGAAATAGAAGGCCCGGCGCGGCTTTGCCTGGTCGAGGGCGGTGCCGAAGGTCTCGCACGGCTCGCCGCCGTACTTGAACTCGGCCAGCAGTACCCTGCCGTACTCGGTCAGCAGCGGGCAGGAGGTGTATCCGTCGTACTTCTCCAGCTCGGCCACGCCCTTGGGCCCCTCCATGGTGTTGACCAGGTTGCGCACCAGCACGGGCGACTGCGCCGTGATGGCGGCCGTGGTCTTGCTGGTCGGCAGGGAGGACGCGTCGCCGATGCTCCATACGTTGGAGAACCTGGTCGAGCGCATGGTGAACTGGTCGACCTCGACGTAGCCCGCCTCGTTGGCCAGGGCGCTGCCCTTGACGAAGGCGTGCGGCCCCATCTTGGGCGTAGCGTGCAGCAGGTCGAAGCGCCGCTCCACCGTCTCGGTGCCCGGCTGGCCGTCTGCGCGCGGCCTGCTGAAGCGCGCCACGTCGCCGTTTACCTCGACGAGGTCGTGCTGGAACAGGCCCTCGACGCCACGCTCCTTGCGGAGCTCCTCGAGCGTCGCGCTGTACTTGGGCACGCCGAACATGGTGGGCAGCCCCGTGGCGAACACGATCTTGCCGATGGCGCCGGCCCCTTCTGGGTTGTAGAGCCCCTTGCGCTTCCAGCCGTCGAGGGCTAGCCACATGGCCTTCTGCGGGGCGCCGGCGCACTTGATGACGCCCGCGGGCTGCGTGAAGATTGCCGTGCCACGCTGCAGAGCGTCGATGTTCTCGTGCACCTTGGAGCAGGTGTCGTACCCGTAGATCGTGCTGACCATGCGGCTGGGGTCTTCCAGGGCGGCCCTCAAGCCCTTGATGCTGTCGTAGTCGATCTTGATCCCAGAGGCTACGATGAGGTGCTCGTAGGACACGCGATCGCCGTTGGCTAGCTCCACCGTGTTCTGCACCGGATCCAACTTGGCCACCGCCTCCGAGTACCTCTTTATCCTGGGGTCGATGAGGCCGGCCATAGGTTGGCGCATGGCCTCCTTTGGTCTCAGGCCGCCGCCTACCAGGGTGAATCCGGCCTGGTAGTGGTGCCATTCCGACGGCTCGATAATCGCGATGTCGTCCTTCTTGAACCTCTTGCTGCGGAGGAGCTGGTGGCTGGAGCACAGACCGGCCGTGCCGCCGCCGATCACGACGATGCGGTGGTCACGCGATGCGGTGGCCACTGGCGGAACGGTACTTTGCGGCGATGTAGAGACCGTCGCATATGTTCGGACGGCGCTGCCGGCAGGTGTGGCAGTCCTTCGGACGACCGCACGGCCAGCCGCGGACAGGGCATGGGAAGGAAGCGCCATGGTGGTGAGAATGAGAACAAAAGAGAAGGACGGCCAACAGGCGCGATTGGGACGGATAAAGGATGAGGGGAGATGAGCAAAACAACAACGGTCAAGGAGACGCGAAACGAGATGACGAGGCGCGACGAAGAACGGACGGAGGGCAACGGGAAGGGGGTTGGTTATTTCAATGTCCGCGACGGCAGAGTAGCAAAGGTTTGAGGTTTTTTTTTCCCCTCCCTTCTGATCCGGCGGGGCCGCCCTCCAGGAGCGAGGATGCCGAGGGTGCCCACTGCGGGATAGGTGGGGGTGCCTCTCGACCATGGTCGAAAGCTTAGCGTTCCCCGATCGCCGTCCTGGGGGCGACAACGGCTAACGGCTAGGTCGCGGCAGTCGGGCTCAGCCCTAATAATCGCCGAGTGCTCAGTGCATCGATAGCTCAGCAGGGCTCCACAGGGGACCCTTCCTGCGACACGTTAATGCTGAGGGTTAGCTCCATGTGAAATCGTTCGATGCTCTCGCCCGAGATCTCTCATGCGACACCCGAAAGCCGCATTCTTTGCAAGATTTTTTCTCAGAGGATGGAGCGAGAGTCCATGAGTCCAGGCCAAATATGGCTTCCAGGCATCGTTTCTTCGGGTGAGCGGAGATCGAAGAGGAGCGATAAGAGAAGCCGGGTTGGTTGACCGACACTGCCGGCGTGGCAAGCTCAGCGCGTCCAAACCGACCAAACTTTGATGCTCGGACAGTGGCTCGGTCGGCTCGCCTTCAAATCCCGGGAAGCTTGAATCCCGCCCACGCGTCTGGATTTAAATGACCGCCGTCGTGTTCGTCAGTTGAGATGCACGTCTGAAAAACTCTTTGGTTCAATCATTGCCTTCTCACCAAAATGAAGTCACTTCGCCCCAACCACGTTCTCAAGACGGCAGGCGGCCTTCTGGTCCACAAACATGGTGCACGGCTCGCACCAATCTCGCCGGCATGGGCGCCGGCAACCGCAAACGCGAGGACCGCGTCGACCTCCGTCTCCGTGACGACTCACACTCCACGCGACGGGGCAACCCGCCTGGTTTCCCAAAGAGCATACTATCATCACACAGTGCCCCGATTTTCCGCCCCTCCAGCGGCGGCCCCAGAAGCCAGCTCATCAGCGCCGTCGCCATCATCAGCATCAACGCCTAACAACACCATTTTGCCATCACCGGCGCCAGACCTCCAGCCAGCGATCCATGCCATTTTCGAGCCTGTGACGCAGACATGGCAATACATCGTGGTCGACCCCACCTCTCTCACAGCAGCCATCATCGACCCGGTCCTGGACTACGAGCCAGCGACGGGCACAGTTTCCACGCATAGCGCAGACGCACTCCTGGCGCTCAGCAAGGAGAAGGGCTACACGGTGTCCGCCATCCTCGAGACGCACGCTCACGCAGACCACCTGACAGCGGCGTCATACATGCGGCAGGCGCTGGCCAAGTCGCAGACGACGCAGCCGGCCGTGCCCGTATGCATTGGCTCGCGCATCCCGCGCGTGCAGTCCGTCTTCTCGACGCGCTACTCGATCCCGTTCCCAGAGCTGAACGGCGTGTTCGACCGCTTCCTGGGCGACGACGAGGCTTTCCGCGTTGGCAACCTCGCCTGCCGCGCCATCCACATCCCCGGCCACACCCCGGACCACATGGGCTACGCGATCGGTCCCCTCGACGTGTTCGTGGGCGACTCCATCTTCCACCCGGAGCTGGGCACCGCGCGCTGTGACTTCCCTGGCGGCGACGCCGCGCAGCTGTTCGAGTCCACCAGGAAGCTGCTCACGTCCGCGGACCCGGACACGAGGCTGTGGTACGGCCACGACTACCCGTCCCCGGAGAGGGGGCAGGAGGTCGCGTGCATGACGGTGCGGGAACACAGGGAGACGAACAAGCACTTGAAGGACGGGGTCAGTGAGGAGGAGTTCGTGGAGATGCGGAACGTGAGGGACAAGTCCCTGGCGGCCCCGAGGCTGCTGCACGAGAGCTTGCAGGTGAATGTACGGGGAGGGCATCTGCCCAAGCCCAAGGAGTGGGGGCAGAGGATGCTGCAACATGCTCTTAAGGTAGAGGGAGGGATGGAGTTTTAAGTGTTTAAGTGTCTAGTCCAAGCGCTTGCAATTTGTACGATACTGATTTGATATCACGGTCGCAGCGGGGAGGAACTGTGTAAGCGCGAGAGTATTGAGAGCAGTCATCAAATTTAATCATAATTGATGGATCATGGCTACCTATCCTTTCCTTTCCTGTTAACAAAACGCCAACCAGTCCCAGTGAGTTGCCTAGCTGCGAAAACAAAAGAAATGCTTCAATGGCGAGGATCCATTTATGCCAGCGCCGCGCTCCCAGTCCCTCCCAGTCCAGCACCTCCCTCGCCAAAGATGTGTTGTCCTTTACAACAACCCCCGAGCAACATGCATCCGCGCCACGCGCTCGTCCCTCGCATGAACCTCGCCGCCGTAGTCAAACTCACCGCCGGAGTATGGCAGCAGCACCAGAGGCAAGCCAGCAGCAGACGCACCAGCAGGCGCCAAGTCCCTCTTGCCGTTGACGAGAACATCCTTCGCCAGACCCCCGACGATGAACGTGCTCAGCCCGCGATCGATCCACTTGCCCCAGTCACCACGCGGGGTGTCGGCCCGGTGCTTGCCACTGCCTTTGAAATACTTGGCCACACCTTTCAAGCTGAAGCCGCGCTCGGCGAGCCGCTGCCCCTGCCACTCCTCCAGGTCGCGCTTGTTCTTGCCCGTGTCGTGGTTGATCTCGTCGCGGAGGATCTGCGCCGCCCAGGCGAGGTTGACCCACCGGTTGCCCGTGCCGGTGCCGCCGATGTGCTTCCGTGCCCAGTCCCCGAAACCGCGCCGGTCCAGGGCGGTGCCTTCGCCGACGTCCACGTCCGCCACGTCGACGAAGTTGCCGTTGTTATCAATGAACCCGACGATCTGCGGGGTCGTCGGGGCGCTGGTCGTAGTCGCTGCGCTGCCAGCAGCCGCGTCCCGCGCATCGAGCCTCTCCACTCCAGCAGACGCTGATGACCCGGCCGGAGCGACGGCGAGGGCGGCTGGGATTGCGGCCGCCAGGAGAAATGCTGCGAAAGTTTGGAACTGCACCATCTTGGCTGGAATAGATCCGATGGATCAACTTCCTTGATGAGCAAATGTAAAAATATTGCTGGAAAGTTTGGTTCCGGGGGAAGGGTGATGATGATTGATGAGGAACATGTGGGAGAGAGTCGGGTCGAGTCCCTGGGTTACAGCAACGAGCTTTATATTTGGAAAGGATAGTAATACAAGAAGACTTCGAATCTCTCACGGAACGACTCCGGTCCTTTTTTATTGCATATCGAAGGTCGCTGTCGTTGCTGTCGTCGCTTACTGTCGGTGTTGGCAGCCAACATCGGAGGATCACGGAGGTCAAGTAAGCCCGGGGCCAATACCCGATTGAATGATTTCGGACAACGTTGACTTCCCCAACCACATTAACGATCCTTCCTCGGTGACCGCAGAGAATAAGAATCTGCTATCAATTAATCAATTCATCAATTACTAAGATTCCTCGGCTTAAGAGTCCCCTTCTCTTTCCTCGCCTAGCTTCAACGTCGCCTATGACGTGAATCTCCAGTGATCTTTCTGCGCCAAGTCCAAATTCCAGTAGTCCACGAAACCTGCGGTGCGCGTGTCAACGAAGATACCAGGAAGCTGAGCGATAAGTCGACAAAGCAAGAATGAGCAGAGGAGCTGCTTCTGTGTAGTTTCCAACGCTTCGGGCAGCTTTCCTTACCATGTATTCGCCGACGAGACCCTGAGCCAGCGCTTTACTTGGGCGGCTCTCGACACGTCATACTTCTGAAACGGCTTGCCCGAAGACAAGGAGTACATTTTATCCCACCTCAACATGAATGGGATGGCAGGTTCGACGACGCCTCCTCGAGCGATATCCATCTCAGCCTTGTCTCGGACATCACCCCGCATAGCGACTGTAGATCACGGGCTATAAATAATAGCAGCCCTCGACACCTCAACGGGACCATCTTCGTATTGCTATTCTTCTCGCAGCAACACATGTTCACAGCTTGTAGCACCATCTTAGCTAACCCGCTCTTGAAGGCAACATGGGGGAGGGATGACACGACAAACTCGACTGTCTCGCCTTCGATGTACCCGAGTTGGTACAACACGGCGGCGTGGTTTCCTTGCCTCGAGGTGGGCGCGGTTAGTTGCATGAAACAATTCAAGTTTGCGAGCCAAAACGCCAGACCTGGATTAACGGTATGAGGTGTGTTATCTTGCTCCAGTAGGCGTGCGGATAGTTCATCAAGCACGAGCTTGGTGATATCGAGACAAGAGCCGCTCGACTCTGACGCAGTTACCATTTTAGCACCGATTTGATGGCCGCCTCCAAGATACCAGCGCCCTGGACGGGGATCGCGCGTAAGCATTCAGTGTCTGGAAAGTTGAGCGAGAAACGACTAACAAAAACTGGCTAGACAGAGAAGGGAGGTGTATGCTTACTATAGCCTGCGACTTGGCGTTGGGATGGTAGTCACAACCTAAGACTCCATCTGAACCTTGTGGCCTGTTGTAAAGGTGCCTAGGGTTAGAGGGACTGGTCTGGCACCGGGATGTGAAGCTTTGTGTATTAAAACTTACGGCCACTCCACAAAGTACACCTTGTTCCCCGCGGATCCAAGCTCCTCAACTGCAGCTTTCAGCATGTTGCTATGCGTGGTCTTCTGGGCGTCGGCCGTAGTGGGATAGTCATCGTTCAGCAGGGGGGAGCCCATCAGAAAGACGGTGCTGGCGGCGTAGTGGCTGCGGACGAGCTGGACGAGCTTGACAACGGCCACCTGGAGCGCCTTGGGGTCGACAGGCTGACGGACGTTGAGATAGCTGAAGTCGTTTGTGCCGAGGTTGACAACGACCACGTCTGGCACCCACGTCGTCTTCGGGAATGTGAAGGTGTTGCTCGCCGCATCGTTGCCGCCATACTTGGTGTACATCTCAGGCATGGGCGGCGACGTGTCCTCGGGCGACGAGGCGTAGTTGCGGATCAGCCCCTTGCCGCTCCACGCGACCACGCTGTAGTCGGCGCTCAGGGCCTTCGCGGCCAGAGCGCCATATGTGAGCGGGTTATTCTCGAGCGCGGCCGCGTTTGTGCACGGCAGGTCCCCGTCGAGGCCGTATCCCACCGAGATGGAGTCGCCGACGATCTCGATTTTCCGCTTTGGGTACGAGCTCGGCACAAGGCGCCCTCCCGTCACGGCAATGTTGCCGATGCGGAAGGTGCCAAAGTACGTCTCGGACCGCTTACGTAGCTCGACCGTGTGTGTGCCCTCCCGCAGCGTCGGGGTCGATATCCAGTTGCCGGTGACGTGGCTGATGGTCGTTGTATTACCGTCGACGATCAGGTCCACGCTAGTGTCGCCGCTAACAGTGGTTATGGCAATAGAGGCACTAGTGCCCGTAAAAGTGAACGCCACCCCAGTGCTGGGCCACGTGAGCTCTCGGGTCGCCGGGTCTACTCTGCCGACAAATCGGTACGGTGACGTCTATTCCGAGCGAGCCCTTAGTTTCGTTCTGACGGGAAGGAGGCAGACAGGAGACTCACGGGCTCGTCTTGCCGGGGCAAGGCGGATGCCCCAGCGGCGGCTAACATGAATGCTAAATCGGAGAGCTTCATTGTTATCAGCCGTTGACCGTCGACAGCTACACCAACCTACCTCCGAGCAACAAGATCGCGTCGAGTACATATACCACTGATGCGCGCCCCTTGTATGTGCCCGTATTTATATTATCCCGAGACAGTGCGGGATCTTGCTGGAGCACTGGCATGAGGTATTGAGTCGGCCCGGCGGGACGGGACCAGTCGGCTTTGGGAGACGGTGTTGCATGCTCCGCGTTGGGGATTTTCTCCGAGGTGGCTCGATGGTGCCTCTCTCCGCACTTCGGTCTCCGCACGACAAGATCAAAACGCCTACTTACCCGCGAAGAATGGCACGGTTGCATGAGGATCAAGAACCATCAGTCTGACGGCTAGCGCCCCGATTCAGGCTTCCTCTTCTTCCTTTTTTTTTTCCTGTTGATGCCTTACAGGCCAACGTGGGCCGTTTCAGAGCAGCGCCTCAGTAACCAACATCAACGCCACAATGGATGTCGAATTTCGCTCGTTCTCGAGAATCTTAAATATCTTCTAGATTGTCCAGACAGGCCGAGACAATCTTCCTAAGTTGTAATCTATCCCGCCTCCGAAACATGTTCCCCGCCCAAACCAGGGCCGTCCTGGTATTATCGTCAGTACCCCCAACGGAGAGTACGAAGTGGGACAAGTAAAATGAAGGGTCGCTCGCAGCCTCAAGTGATCTGCGAGAGCGTGGGCCGTCGGGTCGACTAGTATTGGAGTGTCCATTGTGAATATCAACCTATCGTGTTGGGGATGGTGAAGTCGCAGCGCTCTGGAAAATGTGCGCGAGGGCGCTGCTGCCACAGTCATCTGCCATGAGCGTGTTGGCGTCGTTCGGGTTTACTAATCGGGTCAAGCTGTCCGCAGGGGAACCCCCCAACATGTCTGTATCTTGTCTCCGCAAGAACGACACCACTTCGGCGGCCGCCATCGGTGTTGTTGCTCCCGTTGTGCGAGGGCGATGTCCGTGCCGCTGAGGGGGATATTCGCCGGCAAAAAAAGCTGCCTCTCGTGTTCGGGGGCCTGCTTCTTCTTGACGTGGCGGTCACGGAGACCGGGATGGGACGGGAGAAAGCGGCGTTGCAGTGTTCGCGTGGGAAAACCTCTCCTCCTGTAAGCCCGTGGGCATGCAACGGGGGATGGCGGTTCAAGTTATAATAGGGAACGAAGGCAGACTGCAGACCCACACCTCCTCCCAACCAAGCAAGGTATCCCAGTAAAGCCGGAGAGCGAATTGAAACTATGCGATGTCTATTAGCCCGCAGCTCATTTTTATCTAGCTGTTTTAGCATCATGTGCGTGCCCACACACAGGGTGCCGGAGTCGGGGGTACTATGAGGGAAGAGGCGCGTCGAGCTTACTAAAAGGGGTCTACGGGGGGGCTGCCTTGGCTCACGTAAAGTCCCATCGTCTTAGCACGGTCTGTGGTGCTCTTCCTTCGCTGCTAGCCCGTTTACTTCATATGTCTCTGGAGCGAAGGAGTTTCAACTAGGCAAGGGAAGAAAATATGCCAATTTTTTGCTGGGAAAACTGCCAAGAACTTGGCATGGCACGGGCGGTCGGCCGCACACAAGTCCTAGAACTCCGATAATTGCCGTTGCCGTGAACCACGTCTTGACAGCTTCTTACCAACGGCTCGAGCCGCTAGTTCAGAAATTGGTGCGCTAAATTGGTGCGCTAACTTAAAGCTGCCCGACGGCCATGGTATCCGCAAACGCCGGCTGCGGTCCGGGGCAAACAACATGCACGAGTACCTCGTGATTTCCACTGCCCTTGTCGGCATTAGTACATAACAGAGCCGCTCGCCAGGATTTTGCCGTTTCCGAAGTTAGGTAAACATCCTCAAGAAACGGTGTAGATATTAGGAGCGGGGAATGAAGGAGTGTGATTCGTCGAGATCGGGAGGAACAAGCCGCGCCTGAATTGCCACATGGATTAATATACATCGATTGGCATTCAGATCTGGAAGATTATCGGACTTTCAGATGCGGGTGAGAGCGACAGGGCAGGAGAGACTGAACAAGGGAGGAGTGTCATGTCCCACAGTGTCAGACACAGAACGCGGTCACCGAACCGCACTTAAAGGCAGATAACCCTGTGCCCCTGATTGTGCCCTTGTCGACGTCCTGTGCAAAGTACTGGCCGCACATTTTTCATCATCCACTGTTGCTCGCGCACGACACGTTCAAGATGCTGCAGTGGAAAATCCTCCTTCTCGGCCTTGCCGGCATCCTGAATAGGGTCGGTCGCGTGGCGGCCCAGGAAGGCGGGTTCGACCCCACGACAGCCAACATCCCACCAATGCTGCGGTTCCAGTGCTCGCAGCTCGTCGTCGAGCGTCTCGACCCCCTCGTCAACCCGGGCTTGGCTCCATCTCCGCACTTGCACCAGATCGTCGGCGGCGACTCGTTCACCGCGTCCATGGACCATGAATCTCACGACCTCGTGGCCAAGTCGAGCTGTACCTCGTGCACATTCACGGAGGACTTTTCCAACTACTGGACAGCCGTGCTGTACTTCCGCGCCCGCAATGGGACGTATCGCCGCGTTCCACAGAAGCCGAACGAGGGCTTGAGGGGAAACGGCGGCATCACGGTTTACTACATCCCGCCGCTGGGCCAGAACAAGACGACGGCGTTCAAGCCGGGCTTCCGCATGCTGGTCGGCGAAGCCGCACTCCGGGGCCCGGCGCAGGCAAGCAAGGTCGACCCTAAGGTGTGCCATCGATGCATGCCCAAGACCGGCGATAATAGGAACCTGAATTGCGCAGCCCCCGATAGCGTCACGCTGCCGACAAAGTTCTGCCCGGGAGGGATCAGGAGCGTCATCACATTCCCTACGTGCTGGGACGGCGTCAACCTTGACAGTGCGGACCACAAGAGCCATATCGCCTATCCCATCCATGGCTCGATCACAGATCCTTTCGATTACGACGGAGGTCACTGCCCCGACACACACCCGGTGAAGATCCCGCAGGTTATGTATGAGGTGATCTGGGATGTAAGTTTGGTCTTTTGTCCTTATAGAATGCGTATGAAGGAGTGGCAAGCTCGGTTGCGCTGACAGGGCATTTAACTTCAACAGACGACGCCCTTCAACGACCCCAATTTGTGGCCCGTGGATAAGACCCAGCAACCGTTTGTCTGGAGCACTGGTGACGAGTAGGTCGCCCAGAACTACGTCCGGACCCCGCAACAATGTCATCGAGTGGGCTACATGGTCGCACTGATCAAGCCTTGCCAGATGTGTAAACCTGCCGTTTGGTCGCGCATACGATGCTAATCGTTAACACAGGAACGGCTTCTCCCAACACGGAGATTATGTGTATGTCCATAGCTCCGCTCCCGGTTTCCGACTCTATTCGTTTCACTGACCTGTCGTTTTCTAGCTTCGGGTGGAAGGGCGATGCCCTGCAGCGAGCCATGGACAACCGGTGCCTCGGTGATGTCTGCAAGAGCCTTGAGACGCAGACACCCGAAAAGGCGGCGGAGTGTGTCAAGAGCAGGACTGTAGTCGAGGATATTGATGGATGTAAGCCAAGGCTCCCTCTCCCAGCAGTGGTCTCACATGAGACTGCAGCAATCCCTTCCGCATACCTGATCCGAAAGATCTCGCCGTAGGGAAAAGTTAAACGACTTAAGCTGACAGCGTACACCTTCTAGGGTTGACCGAGCTCCCGGGGCAAGGCGCTAGCGCTAAGAAGCGGTGGGACAATCGCCGTTGACCAGGTGTGCCATAGATCGGTTGAAGTCTGTGTGCCCGCTGGAAACATGAAGGAAGTGGCTAGCGAGAAGACTGTTTCTTGACGAAGATGTGGCTTCGCTTCTTCAAGGAGTAATTAATGAGGTAGTATAGACTATGTTGGAAAGGCAATGGAAAGGAACAAGCACGCGTGCAAAATACTACTGAATTCTTCTGTCTGTCTTCCAAAGGAAAGCTATCTGTGCGTTGGTGGGGAGCGACCTTATAAAGGCTGCTTGGTAGGTAGATGCCTTGGAAGTTGATGCCTTAGGACTGAGGCAACAGCTGCCACGTGAGCAGGTACCTACTATGAACCAACAGACTAAGTATCTAACACGGTCCGCAACCATCTCCACTGACGGAGTTGGACCCACGATCGCGCTTTGAGTCCGACAGCAAATATTCGGAATACATTGCTGGTGCAGGAGCTCCGGAGGATGTCCGTTGATGGCGTTGCAAATATAGGTTCGTTCGATCTCCGTGGAGTTGACGGGCTACACTCCTTGTACATTTGAGAGCATCTGTCGCTGCCTCTTGTAATCCGCTCCATCGTGGCCTGCAAACTTGGGTTTGGGTTTTTTTTTTGGGGGGGGGGGGGTGGTGTGTGACACCGGCGCTTTGGGCTATTGCAAAACATGTGAGAAACCTCATCGGTCCAGAACCGCCTTTGCCACAGGCTAGAACGCTCTGATACTCCAAGTAGGATCGGATTGGTTTGGGTCATCTCTGCAATGAAAGAGCCTCTGTATTGAGAGCTTATAGATACTATTTCGGCTTATGCCGTGGGGTTCCAGGATTCTGGGCACAATTTTACTAGTACTTGGCTCTGCAACCATAACGAGACCTTGCAGCATTGCCTCCCTCAGAGGCCAAAGAAGGCCATGTCCATGGACTCGTGCTGAGGAACGCTGTGTCCGACACCCTGGGCACTGTAGCCAACGAGCTGAGCGGTGGTGGTGGTGCCCTCGCCGAAGATGGTCTGAGTGTAGCCGCTTTGGGGAGTGTTGGTGGTGTTCTTGGATGTCGTCAGCCCCATGACGTTGGACCACTCTTTGAGCTGCTCGTTGTCTGTGAAGAGTCAGCAATGAACACAGATCATAAGAAACGTGGGAGTAATGACACTTACAGTTCGGGTAGCGGAGAGTGCTGTCCGCAGTGCCGTGGAAGCTAAAGTAGGGAGATTTCGAAAGTCAGCCTATCCTATCCCTCCGCGTTGGTTGGCTGCAGACACGTTAGCTGGAAGAGTATGTGACTTACATCTGCAGGCGAGGATAGGTACCGGTGTAGCCCTTGTACATAGCCCGGACGGTGTCTCCCCACTGCTGCGCCGTCTTGGTGAGCTGTCCGTTCGCACACGAGTTGGCCCATCCAGGAGGATCCTGAGTAGCAGTGGAGCCCGAGACGGCAAAGCAGCCAGCAGGAACACCAGAGTAGACAGATCCGGCCTTGAAGACGTCCGGGTACGTGGCGACCAGGACGTTGGTCATCATGGCCCCCGAGCTGGTCCCGACGGTAAAGACGCGGGTGGCGTCACCTCCCAGCTTATCGACGGCGTATTTGACCATGTTGACAATGGTCTGGCTGTCGCCGCCGCCATCGTGGGTGAGGGCTGGGGGAACGAGACTTGTTAGCGCCAGTTCCTTTTTGGAGGGAGTTCTTAGGGAGTTCCGCATGCTCAATACTTGTAACAACGTACTTGCTTGAGAGGCCACGTCGAAGCAGCCGCCGCTAGACTTGGAGTTGGGGTAGATGAGGATGAAGCCCTTCGAATCTGAGAGTGGCATGTACTTGGTCTCCGTCGAGTAACCTTGGGCCGAGCCTTGGCAGTGGTGGACAGCGACGACAATCGGGGCTGGCGTCTTCATGTTCTTGGGAACATGGACGTACATGCCGAGCTTCGTTGGCCCGGCGTTGAAGTCGTTGACTTTTGTTATTTGGGCCTGGCCGAGGGTCGCCGCCGTAAGGGCCACGATGGCAATGGGGAGATGCATCTTTGCAGCTTCTTTGCAGCTTCAACGCGGTCACTCACTGGCGAGCTGTCGTGTGGAAGAAAAACGTCCTGTCTCTGCAACCCGGTCTCGCCAGCAGACCTTCGGACGAGCCTCCATGACATAAATAGGAGCCATTCGCGGGGGCTTGGCCGCGTCGCCGCCCAGAACAGTTTATCCAGCGGCAATTTCGCCGCTCCGTGGTCACTCTTATACCATATTCGGCTACTACCCCAGAAAATGGGCGATTAATCAAGACAGATTGGCGGACGGCTAAAATGATGCGGGGGACGGACGACCGCGTCCAGTAATACCTACTCCCGTCGACCGGAGAATTTCTGTAATGCATCCTAACCATGATGAGCTCGACTCAAGCTTCCCTTGCCCCGATATCTAGCAGGGATTAGACTCTGAGACGACTGCAGAAGAATACCCATCGTGTACTCGTAGCAGAGGTCGTCAACAACCGCAGTCACGTGTCTCAGTTCTCCTTTCGGGTGTGTTTGCCAAGCCAAACGCCAGACTGAGCATGAACGGGACTCTCCGGGATCCACTCATCCTGTCGGGTACATCAACCACGCTGGAGGGAGGGAGCCCACGCACGGCCTCAGTTTTCATCACGCGACGACGGGATCTCTTCATCACTACCTCTAGGTAGGTAGGTACAAAGGGCTGTGGCTTTCTCTTATTATTACCAACGACGTCAAATCCTCCGTTGCACAACTTGGTCGACAACTCATCGCAATGGCTCCAGCTCGCGGTTCGACTGTAGACTTCAATCGTCATCAACAAGTGGCGCTTGCGCAGCTCGTCCTCAGCGGCCTCTTCCCACTTCTTCTTTACGGCATGCTCTTCCACCCATGGCGCCGCCGCCCTCCGAGGATATGGCTGGCACTGCCAGTCTTCTGTGGAAGTAAGTCACTACCTACCTAGGTAGGTACCCTTTCAGTCCACGGGACGCAATCAAGAGAATGGGACTGATGACCTGGACCTGACACCTGGCAATAGTGCGAATCGTGGATGGCCTCGTGCACATGATCTACGCGAGCATGAGGCCGCCAAGTATTGTGCTGGAATGCGTCACGACATTGCTCTTCAATATTGGGTTTTTGCCTCTGTTGCTCTTTGCTGTTGGGGCAGTTCGTCTCCTGTAAGTCGTGGCTCTCGGGTGTCACAGCACGCCGCGCTGATGATGATCTGATCGCAACTGACCACGTAGACATGTCGCAGCAATTCCTTCCATTCTTTCATTGGCCGAGTGATTGGAACCGCTGTCCATCTCTCATGGGGATCCGTACTCGTTGCTTTCTGCCTTCTGTTGGTAGGCGGCGCACTCGACACTGACAAGCGCCACGCATCTGATGCCGCATTCGTCATGCTGAAGGTTGCGTGGGTGTTCATCGCCGTCAGCTTTGCGGCTGTGGTACTAAGTGCGCTGTATTTCTTCTCGCGTAAACCCTTACTGGATCAGAGCGCGCGATTGGTGAGAAATGTCCAACCACCCGACCAGAACTCGAGCAGAGACGCAAGTTCATTGTTGGCTAAGATCTTGCACAGTTACTTTACTTCACCTTAACGAGCTTGGCTTTTATGGTCGTCCGGTTGGTATACGGTTTCCTATATACGTTTGATCTAGCAAGGAGTGCGAAGTGGAATCCCGCGGCAGGCGACACCTTGGTATACGGGTTAATGGGCGTAATGCCGGAGTTCTTCTGCCTCTTCTTCTTCTCGATACCAGGATCCGCCAAAGCCAACCCAGACGTTGGGCATGTATAGTAGTAAGAAACAAGGCCTCCAAGCCAAGTCATGGGTAGGAGTAGGTTGTTAGACTAGATTGATGGGGTGTGTCAATGAGTTCTCCAGCCATCTTAGACGACAGCCTGCTCGGCTCACCAACACGGGGCGTCGCCAAACCCCGTTAGCTAGCCATAGCCCTAGTGGCCGCCTTGCCCTTGCCTTTCGGCTCGATGGACAGGTGAGTTGGCAGGATCGAGCCATCTTTTGGCGACACGCAGTTAATGGTGTTGATGTTGGTGCCGGGGAGGCAGGTCGAGACGCACGAGAGGCAGGTGTCCCACTTGTAGGACTTGCCACTGTCAGTGTAGGCGGAGAAGTGCCACATGCCGCCGGGGTAAGGAGGCTGGCACAGCTCGGACAGCCCGGCGTTGGCGAGGAAGTGCTTCTCCGGCGATCCTCCCACGGTCTTGCACACCACCACTAGTATCTCGAGCTGTAGCACGTCGGCGATAGTGCCCTCGCCGATAAGCGGGCAGTCCCCGCCACCGTTGGCCGCCTTTTGCGCCTGGCAGTCGAGCTGGTTGCTCCCGCTCTTCCACCAGTTGATCATGTTCTTGACCAGCTTGCGCGCTGCTACCCAGGCGGCGGTTTCTGAGGGTAATTTTTTGGTGCGCGTCCTGAGGAGCCGATCAAGGATCGCCGGGCTGAATCTGTCCATGTGTAGAGGGAGGAACGCCTTGAAGTTCCTCTCCAACTTCTCCGTCATAATGCCTAGCGCCCTCCCACCCTGAGCCCTTTGCTTGGCCTCGGCTATCATCTGGTCAAGGTGGGCGGAGCGGACGACCACAGTCGACGGCTGGATAGGTGGCTTGGGGCCGCGCCGTGAGGATCTGGGCCTGTTGGAAACAAACATGGACTCGGGATCAGACGATTCGGAGTCGGTGCTGGTCGTGCCGTGAAGAGCGTCGGTGGGAGGCTGGTGTATGCTCTCCGCAAAGTTGTCCGTCTCGACATCCGGTCGAGGCTGGTTGTCGTCGCCGATCGTCAATTCAGGGGTTATGAACCGATCCATTAAGTTCAGACTGCTGTATTGAAGTGAGATTGCTACGTTAGCCGTGGCATTCAAGCGCAGGGTGTGTGGTGACTTGGGTGGCGAGGGTGGCACGGGGATCAAACGGGAAGGGGGTAAGGGTTGGCTGGTAGAATGATTAAGCACTCAGCATCCAGAGGCGAGAGAAGATCAAAAGGGACGGGATCTAGATAGAATCGTGACGAAGGAAAACAATAAGGTGCAGGGCGAGGCTAGAGGCATCCAGCGAGGAAGATTGCGTCGGCAGTGCTAGTCCACCTTGAGGAGTAAGCTAGCGTCCGGCTAATCTGCAGTGAGACAGAGGTTTACCTCGGGGTACCGAAGAAATCGACGAACGGAGAATCGACGAATGAAGAATGAAGAAATCGGCGAAAGATGGGGAGAAAGACCGATGTACTGAAAATATCGACGGGGGAAAAAACCAACGAACAACGAAGAGGCCGATGAATAGCCAGGAGATTGACGAGGGGAGAGGACGGATGTTGACGAATTACGAAAGTAGTAGTAGTAGTAGTAGTAGTAGTAGTAGTAGTAGTAGTAGTAGTAGTAGTAGTAGTAGTAGTATTATTTAGTAGTAGTAGTAGTAGTAGTAGTAGTATTATTTAGTAGTAGTAGTAGTAGTAGTTGTTGGGAAGGCAAGTCTAGAAGAACAAGTGCATGCACCTATTGATCTTGAGGGGGGGTTTTTGTTGTTGTCATTCATGGTTGTTCTAAGCTAGGTTTGCGACGGAGTCGTGGAGAGAGAGGTGCTAGCTAAATGGTGTGAAGTGGGGTTCGTGCGGTTGCCTGAGATCTGAGGCAACAGCCCAGTAACTGCTGTTGCTCTGTGTCACGATCATGGAGAGTAGGCACGGTAGCCAGGCTCAATTGATGCTATGGACGGAAGACTCTTCTATGGAGAAAGGAAAAGGAACAAAGTGCCAAAGAGCTGTACAGCTCGTGGGGAGAAAAAGGTGAGGTCTAGGCGGTGAGCCTAGGCAGAACCGTCGCGCTACGGCCTGAGGCAGAAAAACGTGAATTGAGCCTCATGACCGTCACACTCTGTGTCACTGGGAGTTTCGCACTCAATTGACCAACAGTAGTAGTAGTAGTAGTAGTATTATTTAGTAGTAGTAGTAGTAGTAGTAGTAGTAGTAGTAGCAGTAGTAGTAGTAGTAGTTGTCGGGAGGCCAATGGGGAAAGGAATAAGCACGCGTGCAAAATACTACTGAATTCTTGTGTCTGTCTTCCAAAGGAAAGCTATCTGTGCGTTGGTGGGGAGAGCGACCTTATAAAGGTTACTTGGTAGGTAGATGCCTTGGAAGTTGATGCCTTAGGACTGAGGCAACAGCTGCCACGTGAGCAGGTACCTACTATGAACCAACGGTAGTAGTAGTAGTATTTAACGTCAGCGGGCCACGTGGCTAGTGAGCCAGGTCACGTGAATACCCGAAGCCTCCCTTGGAGCATATGACGCGCCTAAGCTACGGAAAACAAGTAAAGCACATGTTTCCGTCCGCTTAAGCGTTGCGAGGGCCCTTAGGCCTTAGTTTCTATGGCAGGCCACTCCTCGGCCCTGAGCCAAGGGGTGGGGCTACGGGGGGGCGTTCAGGTCTGGGGTCTCGGGCCGCCGCCGCCGGCCCTTCCCGGCGGTCTCGGGCCTGTTGGCAGTGGACAGATGTCCTTGAAGAATCGGGTGGTCTCGCACCACTTGCGAAAGCGCTCGGCGCCGGCCGTGGTCCCGAGGATCTAGCGGGGGTAGCCGCGTAGCCAGGCCCGGGCCTGGCCTGGGGGCAGTGAAAGATATGGTCCGGGGCCTTGGCGGCGCCGCAGGAGCATGCGAGGACGGCATCCTCGTGTTTGAACCGGACGTGGTAGTCGTGGAAGTCGCTATGGCCCGATCGGGCGGCCAGGAGCCGGCCGAGTATCGGCCGGGGGAGGTCGAGCTCTNCGGACGTGGTAGTCGTGGAAGTCGCCATGGCCCGATCGGGCGGCCAGGAGCCGGCCGAGTATCGGCCGGGGGAGGTCGAGCTCTTTAGGGAGCCGGGCCTTAGCCTGGATACGGAGCTCTTTATACCGGGCTGGGGCGTGACGAATTACGAAATAACGAAGAGTGTTGGTTCATAGTAGGTACCTGCTCACGTGGCAGCTGTTGCCTCAGTCCTCAGGCATCAACTTCCAAGGCATCTGCCTACCAAGCAGCCTTTATAAGGTCGCTCTCCCCACCAACGCACAGATAGCTTTCCTTTGGAAGACAGACACAAGAATTCAGTAGTATTTTGCACGCGTGCTTATTTCTTTCCCCATTAGCCTCCCGACATAGAGATCAACTGAAACCGAAAAAAGGTCGACGGAAACTGAAGAGATCGACGAATCTCGAAGACGATGACTGAACAATCAAGCAATCCTACGACAGGAGCAACGTTGGTAGACCCTAGAGCGAGGTTTTTGTCCGCGTGCGTTAGCTTGTTTGTGCAGAGTCGCGCGCGAAACGCGAAGGAGAGTTTTGAAGATGTGTTGCCGCCACAGTGCCTGCCAGTAGGACAACACCAGACGCCACTTTCTAGACGTCATCGCTTTGGGGAGGCCTGCGTATTCCGCCGAAGCTCTTCCGGAGTGCACGAAAACAGTTGGGCTTCGGTGGGGCCGAGAAGGCCGCTGGGACCGCCGGCAACGAGGGCCCGGCCCACGGTGGAAGAGGAGAATGAGAATCAAAGATACTCACTTCAGGGGACACATACCTTGATACGCGGCGACTCCGTAATGGAAGCGACAGCCGGATACTCGCAGCAAAGAGAGGGTCAGAGGGCTCGAGAGAGGCGAAAAAAATCGAGCAGCCGAAAATCAAACGACCGGCGCTGGCTTGGAATTCAAACCCGAGGCGCGCAAGAGCCTCAAGCAGGGGAAGAGGATCGTTAAAGGGAAGATTGATACCCATAATCAGAGACAAAAGGATTTTCCGATTTTGGAAATCGTATTGAGCCCGAGAAAGGGCGTTTCGGGAAAACACGGTTTGGTCCGCCCCTGGTATTTTGAAAACCTGAGAAGATCGTGGGGAGGCAGATCGCGAAGAGCGAAGAGAACATGGAAGGCGGGGTACCCACCGAGCAGAGTTTTTAAGCACCAGTCGTGGGTAGCAGACGCGTCTCTAGGAGCGAGGTGCCAAGGGCGCGTTCGTCCTCGGGCCGGGCAAGTCACTCTTCCGTGTCGATTCCCCAGACACAAAGTGTGGGGGCACAAACAGCAGCGCAGCGTCGGGACAGCGGTTCCCGAGCCCCGCGTATCCAAATAAAGCCTTTCAGTGTCTTTGCACAAAGACTGGGGTGGCGGACGGGCACAACACGCAAGCCACTTTCGCGGATCTTGGGGAAGACTCCAGTTTCACCCTACAGAACAGAGCGAACGAAGGACCTCATTTTCTGCTGCTTTGAAATACAGAATGATTACACCGGGTGCGTAATCCCCGCCTTGAGAATTATTAATAAGTATGCCGTAGAACCAGTTTCTAATTACTATACATGCTCCAGACGATCTTTACTATCTTCGGCCTCTGCCGGGATCTCCCGAGGCTGGAGAGGAGCGTCGGCGATCGTACACATCAAGTACAGGTTGCACGTAGGGTGTCACGCTTGCTGTTCTCGTGCCTGCTTATTCTGTTTGCTCCTTCCACTCGGTGTGATTAGCATAATGTGGCATTCCCGTATTGCGCCGTCTATCGACTTCTTCTCAGGTGGCGGCACGGCAAGACAGGCAGTATTACAAGACGGGTAGCAGCACAAGAAGGGCTGTGATGATCGTGTGACACTGGATTTCCTTTCCCTTTTCTGCGCCCATGCGTTGGGCTCTCTGCTAGCTTGATAATGCATGTCTTGCGGGCGAGGAGAAGCACCTATCTGCATGAAGGATCTGTCCAAGGCGGCTATCTATCTTCACACTGTCAAGCAAGGCCGAACAAATAGTAAGTAATCAACTGCATGTTAAACTACGTAGCTACTCTAGGGCCTGTGGACCTCAGTTTCAGGACCCGAGGCAAACGACGATCTGACCTCAGTCCTCAGTTTTAGAACGACCAGGGACAGAATCGCGAACCATTTGCCTGAATGTCCTAGTAGAGTGAAGACAAGAAGTGCAACGCGCAGGGAAACAGACAGACAGTAACCCGGCAGCCCAAGAAACCCCTATACCCTAGTCCTCCCTTCCTCCACCGATCATCATAGTTCGTTAGAAGGCATATCTTGCCCTGGTCACCGCGAGCAGCAGGCAGCAGTCTTTCGGCGGCCTCAAGGAGCTGGGTCGTGAAACAAACGATGCCCCTGCCGTCCCTTCGTTGGTGGGCCTCCCATAGCTCGACGCGCCCCTTAGGCCGGAGCATTGGAAGGCAGCGACACCATCGGAGGGGCGAGGTGTGAGGGAGTGGTGAGCGGGAGTGGTCAGTGTGTCCAGTCTCTCCATGTCTCGAGATCCAATCTAGCCTCCTCAGTTGAAAGGTCGGCCGGGTTTCAGCTTGCATCCCTCTGGCTCCTCAGTCTCAAAGTGAGCTAGCCATCTTTGCCTGGTATCGTCGCATCGGTGCCCTCGTGGACAGCTGTAGGCACCCAGCGCCGGCTTCTTGCAGCCCTTGACGTGGCGCTTGTGGTTGTAGGACATCGTGTCGGCCTTGCCACACGCGCAGCGGAACAGCGCAGTGGCGGCGAGCTGGTCGTGATGCCCCTCCCGGTGCACTTTGCTGCTATAATGGCGATCGCGATCCCTCTTGTCTCTGAAGTCAATGTCACAGCCACTTTCACACCGGTGGCGCCTCGCGTGAAGCTTCCGGTGGTGGACGCGTTCGGGTGAGAAAGGGTTGACGGGACTTAAGGGCGCCACATAGGCGGGGATGTCCTGGATAATGCCCGGGATGTGCTGGGGCGGGTACACTTTCGACGACGTGTCCGAAGGATGTGCGGCTGTTGTTGTGCTGGTTGCGCTGGCTGCGCTGGCGGGGCCAGGTGATGATAATACAAGTTCCTGGCGGCCAGGTAGCAAGTCGCCGGGTGGAGGGGTGGGATTCGAGAATGGGGAAGAAGAACTGAGAGACAGGAGTGGGGAACAGGTGGTGTCGTCGGTGCACAGAGTGGTGGTCGGCGGGGGTTGAGTGGTGGTATCATCCGTGCAAGGAGTGGTGTGGCCAGGAGAGTGTCGGTCATCAGCGCGACAATTGTCGATGAGAGCCTGAGCTGGGAAGATATCGGCTGGTGCAACACATTGAGCGGGTGCGAAGGCAAGATTACGTAGTTGCTCCAGATCCACAAGGTCCGGGATGATGCTTCCGTGTGTGTCGAACAGCTCAGACTCGTCGCGGTTGATGAAAGACAAGCAAGAGACCCCCCAAACTTAACCTAATTGATGATCATGATTTCTGTTGGTACTTGGCGTAGGGCAGGATCAAGAATCCTGCCCTACAAAGTCCCAATTAGAGGATCAAAGAGTCGAGAATGCGGCGCGACGCCTAGGCGTAGGGCAGGATCAAGATTGTGTTGGGAAATGGTGGAAAATTCAGATGTGTCGTTGAGTGCCGGGCGAGGCGGCTTTATCCTAGGAAATGATGCGGTTTTCCGCCACGGACTCCCTGTGAGGCTCCCAAGACCCACGCCCAGCCAATTAGGTTGTCTGCATCGTGCACCAGCGGGTGGGTGCCTGAAGTACTAACCGTCAATTCCCAGCCTTCCCTACCAGCCCTCCATTGCGCTTGAATCATCAATGAAGGGGATCTTTCATGGAATTGTGTTCTCCGTAGGGCCGGCTACAGACCCAAGTTAGATTCTCGAGCTTGAGCTCATTACCTATTCCACCTCAAGGCTACACCAGGCCGTTACGATGCCCCAACATAGGAGACCAGACTACGCAGCGAGGGCAATAGACAAACGAAATCCGTTCGAAACGGACTTTGCTGGGTCTCTCCACCAAGCTACGAAAGAGCCTGGCTGTTCTGTCCTCGAGGTTAAGTCTCTGTGGTAAGTGACAAGCTGACTTTCCTAGGAAGATAGGTAGCTTCTTCGCAAATTCTAAGGCCTGCGGCGATAACCTGATCTAGGTCTGTGGTAGATATAGACGACACAAGATGCATACGCCTGGACATTCTTGGCCATCAGCAAAGGTCGGAGCTCGGCTCTCTGTCCCTTTGTCTCTAACACATTTGCATGGTCCAACGGCCTAACACCTCCAGCCCAACAGATCATAAGTACAACTTTCTCTTAGGGAGCTATACCAGATGGGCGAGCATCGTAAGATGTACGGAGAGGGAAGAGAAATGCCTGCTCCGAGTAACGACTCTCAGCCAATCGCGAGGCACTCGGTACAGCGTGTCATCCCATCCGATACGAAGCCGTGGCGACATAACCTCGACACAATAGTCAAGCTCCTCGAGGGCTTCGACCGCCTTCTGCCATTGTACATCCACATGAATTGGGATCATGGAATGCTCTTTGGCAGCAGAGACAGGGCCAAGCACAATCCCAATGGTATCGAGTGGGAAGGGGGCCTTCCTTACTGCGAGCATCGGGTTACATCGGGTTACGAGAGGCGCGCGTCTTGCGAATTGGAAATCTGGCCCCGGCCGAAGCAAGGAGTGGAGAGGGTTCTACTTCAAGCGAGTACCTGAACGAGGCGATATGAAACGCAGATTACAAAGTCGCTCCCCCGCTCGGCCTGGAACATGTGCCTCCAAAGATCGGTTAGCGCCTGCCATGAGGCTCAAGCAGAGACTGAGGTTTCGATGGTCAGGTCAGAGCCAGAGCCAGTCTGAGAAGCGGACACAGAAGCACCAGGCCTGGAACCGTTTTATCCAGGACGAACTAGGGAGATATCAGAGTGAAGAGGGGGGCGACATTTAGGAGGAGTGGGCAGTGATATGCTGCCCGCGGAACAACGAGGGGATTTCGTCAGCCGAGGGTAAGATCTCAGAGCAAAGTGGCTATTCGCGCTCAGAAGATGATAGCTGCCGCATAGAGAAAGACGGGGTTCAGGAGTTGGCTCTTATAGAGGACCATGAGGCATGGCCGCCACTGTGAGTGGTATTTTTAAGCTCCGCTCACAAACTGAAGCCTTGGCGCAAAAGCTCACCATTCACGGCTGCGTTTTACCACAGGCAACGCCCGATAGATGCCATAAGACGGTCACCGACTATCCCGACGACCGACAGCAAACAGACACTTATCTCGTTCGCTCAGATTGTGGCCCGCCGCCCCCCCTGCCGCCTCTCAGCAGATGGACTACCACAGTTCCCAGCACAAAATATCTGAGATGCCTCACTCTTTCTCACGTATCGGCGGAAAAGTAGAGTTGGCCAGTCGAGATTATATTCCTCGGACAGCTCGAAGCTCGGCAGGAGCCTCGATCCTACTTGGGACTTCAGAGCATGGCCACCAAGAGCCAGTCCACAAAGCACGCCTACCAGCACCAGAGGGTCCACTGCCCAACGGTGCTGTTGCCAAGAGCCGACGGCGGGGCAATCGCGGCGTCCGCCTGTTGAAAGTACCGTGCTTTTACTCCGTTGACATGCTGCAAGATTTCTTGCGCCGACGATGGTTCCTGTTGAGCACCACAGCCGCCGAGCTCTGGGAGAATCGAGACTGCTGCCAAGAACTGCTGCAGAAAACGGTCGCCAAGGAGGCGCGACAGCTCGCCATGATATCGAAGATGTTTGATCTCGCAAAATCGCACCAGGCCCAGATCCTGGCGCTCGAGGAAGCTCGGAACGCGGCGGCCGAGGCCAAGCAAGCTCGCGGAGGAAGACCGGAACATGGATCTCGAGGATGTTTGCTGGATGATGAGGAAGGAGGCACGCGCAGCTCCTCGCAGAGGCAGAGGCTGGAAGAGACGGAGCCCTCTAGTGCGAGAATGGGGTCGACGCTGGAGTTGATAGTGCAGATCAACCAGTTTCGGCCGGGGTGGAGCCTAGGGACAAGTCCAACGCCACGGAACCCGGTGGTACCGCCGATCATCAGGCGCTAGGCTCAACATATTAGTCTACATGGATGCTTCTTGTTACATTATGCAACACTCCTCCTATAGTATGATCCAATTTCAGGCATAGTCCCTTCACGCCACCACGAACCCCTTGATCCTCTCCGCGACCTCCCTCGCGCTCTTCTCAAAGCCCAACTGGCCACCAATGACAATCGAATCATGCACCGCGTTCTCCTCCACGTTCAACTCGACGTGATTCCCTTCCACAGCCTTCATCTCCTCCGCCCAAGCCGCAACATGCTTGTCAAAGATCTCCGCCTCCCCGACATTGATCAAGATCCGCACTGGTGTAGCAAACGCGTGCCCCGAAGGCGTGATATACGGATGGTCAAGCGCCTCCTCCTCCGTCAACGCACCGCGATACGTCGTCGCACCCCACTTCAAGAACGACATAGGCAGGTAGTCAGTCGCCTTATTGGCGCACGTGGTATACCCATGCACGCTCTCGTCCGCCAGACACAGCATGGGACTGACCCACGGCGAGAACAGCACCGCGCACCGCGGCAGCTCTATCTCCAGCTTGGCGCCGTACTCCCCGATGTACCGCAGAAGCGCCACGATCAGATTCCCGCCCGCGCTGTCGCCACTGACGACGACGTTCTGCGCGGGGAACCCCATCGTGCGCGTCAGGTATAAGTAGCAGGTCAGCGTGTCCTGCAGCGCGGCCGGGAACGGGTTCGAGCCGCCGTAGCCCGAAAGTCGGTACGTCAGGCAAAAGACAAAGTCGAGCCCACCGTGCGTAGTGAGCGTCGAGGCTGCGAAGCCCGAGAAGTCGGACCTGCCGGTGCCGAGCACGAAGGCGCCACCGTGGACGTGCAGGCCTACCAGCGAGGTCTTAGTGATGCTGCTCGGGTCAAGGCCGGTGTCGGTGGTGCAGCTAGGCTTGCGCGGGTACCACACGCCGCCGGTCTTGAAGGGGGCTGTGCTGCCGTTTGCGGGCGAGGGTTCGAGGGGACCGAGGTACATCTTCGAGGGAAAGGGCTCAGCGACGGCGAAGTGGTCGCCCTCGACGCCGGGCTCGAAGCTGGTGGTCTCGGTGATGCCGATGCGCGATTGCATGTCTACTAGGCTGTAGAAGAGCGGCGTGATGAACGTCTGCTTGGCCGTCCATCCCGGGCGAGGCCGCAGTGGCGGCACCAGGGCCCGGGTCGCCCATACTGGGAGACGGGCGATGATGCTGGCGACCGAGCCGAGCTGGAAGAGTACGCGGAGTGGCTGTTTGGAGACGACAGGGTGTTGAGGGTGTGATGAGTTGGTGGCCTCGTCCGGCGAGGATGCCACCGTCGCGGTTGTGCTAGTGGCCGTTGTCTTGCCCGCCATGACTACCTAGTCGTCTTCAGTTTTGTTCTGGTCTCGAGGAGTCATGCAGTGCTTGGGGCGGGACGCGTCTGCGGCGTTTCTTAGTAAGGAGCTCGGTGTTGGGACCCAGCAGTAAACAGCAATGATCGTCGGGAGGCTGTTTGTCCGAGTTTTGGGACGGACGAGCGGAAAGAGTCGAGGGAGAGAGATCGGGAGACTCTGGACTTGGTTTCGTAGCCCCCGCGGCCTGCATGGGGACAGTGTGGCACGACCGGCCATTGATTATATCCCATCTGCTGTATCCTTTTACGGTCGGCCCGCGTCCTTGTCGCCCCAGTTCACCCCCTTTCCCTCCCCCCTGTGGTGGTAACGACGGAAATATCGACTCAACCGAATGCTGATCACCATACGGCAAGGGGTAAACCGGGCGAAGCATAGTCCAGGTCCGGCAACGCGGCCAGCTGATATTTGCTATCTGAAGATTCCACATGGCATCCGCTTCAGGAGTAGCTGCACGATAACCACATCACGTCGTCCTGCTCGTTTGGCTCGCTTCGTGTACTTATCTCTGTCACGCAGTGTTGCATCGAAGCAATAATGGATGTCCACATCTGCTGTTACTTGAGCCTCCACTAGGTCGTAAGTGGCCCGGGCTCTCCCGCGACCCCTGGATCGTCTCCGCCAACCCGTTTTTGCCTTCTGACCCCCAGTTTTAGACGGCGACCTCTGTGGGGACTCGCTCCACCCCCTTCGCATCGCTGGTCTTTTCAGGCGTTGCCACACATCCCCTGCACAGAAGAGACGAGCATCTATGCACTGTCGTCCTGGATCATTGGTCTGTGGGAGACTAATGAGAGTCAAACAGAACAGCCCCCACGATCCCTCTCGTCTCCAACCTCCTCCCACTTCGGGTAATGCGGTGCATTTGGTGGCTCCTGGAGGAATTATATGCTTGTCTTCCATAGGAAAGGCTACAACTTTGATGGAAGGCACCATGATGTTTATCGGCCGTCAAAAAGGCGGCCTGCGAAACCGGAGTTAAGATGCCCCTGACTATTGCCGAAGCAGCGCAGTGGTCATAATACTCATAATACTGCTACCTACTTAGTTGTTGTACTGCATAACGACACCTCGCGTACTCATTATGCAGAAGGGGCTGCAGGAGGACTGGGTGAATGGCTAGCCGGATAACCTAATGGTTGTCAATGTGTTGTATACTGACCGTGTCAAGTAGTACCTGGTAGATATGAGTGGTGCGGAGCCGAGGCGGTTAGTGTCAACCATTGAAGAAAAGCCTTCCTGAACGGCTCTGGCACATCCCACGGCAATATTCGTATCACGCAGCTCACCGGTTGTGTGGGTTTGTGTGCCTACCCAGTTTCGGGAACATCATGTGCATAGACGACGTGGGATTCCAAACCCAGGGTATGCAGGGCCGGTCTACTCCAGATGCGTTGTGATAAGAGACAGGAAATGATTTATTGGCGCCATCAACGTACCAAATTTGGTGCCAAAAGGTAAGTACTGATAGCCAGAAGGCCATTCTTGATGCCAGCGAGCCATCATCGGCAGGCAAACCCGTCGAGAGGGCCGGGCCTGGGGCGAAATATGGGCTCTTCAGGACGCCCAAGAGCTGGAGAACCTCCACCAGAACGCGACCAACCGCTTGAGGATTCGTGCAAGGAACTTTTATTAGAGGAAAAGTCTGCGATTCCTCGTATCTCAAACCAGGAAGGTGCGAGAGAGAGTGAAGCTTGTGGTCGTGCATTAGCCTACAGACTTGCAAAACTCTGGATGTGCTTCTGCGCGACCTGGCTCGTCGGAAGGCGTTTTTCTCAATACCCTTGATAATGGGATGTGAACGATCGACCCTAACGCCGAGCTACTACCCTTTCTGTTAATGCTTTCCTCTGAGATCGCCGATCGTCTGCAGGGGTCTGGGAGCTAACGACGAGCATGTTCTCCGCTGGGCCACTTCCAAGTGGGGAACTCGGACCATTCTTGTTTGAACTGGCCATGCCGGTGGGCGTGTGGGTTTGTGGGATGCCGGCAATTGCAGCGGTCCAGGGGAAGAAAGACGAGGCGTATCTTGGGGCCTCTGGCTGTTCCGGTGTGTTGGTCCTAGCCCGGACCGCTGATGAGGTTTACCCCTTATTTTGCCGTCATTTCCGACCTGTCGCTTGTTGTGGCTTGTCCGTCCCGGAAGACCGGTTGGTTTGGTGTAACTACGCCGAGCGACTCCCGATCTGTATCTTGCGAGACTCTCCGATCTTCCTCGCACGCCTCTGAATGTCCCGGCTGAGCGGGTTTTGTCGAGGAGGCGAGCATATTGACGAGCTTCCAACCGGCCGACTTCGACTCTGGCACCAACTACAAGCGTCCGTGCCACCTGCCACCCTCCATCGCCGTCATCAACATTACCAGCAAAAGGGAAACGGCCGAGCCAAGAAGACGCGAACGAGCAAGCCAGCACCTTGCAGCTGTGTGTTGAGAGGGCCACGATGGCGACCCTGGACGGTCCCCTGGACTACTCTGATGATCGTCCGGCCTTCTATGGCGTCGACATCACCCTGATGGTGTTGGCCGCCATCTCCGTCATCTTGCGACTCTGGTCGAGAAAGCTGACCCGCCTGGGGTTTTGGTGGGACGACTACCTGATGATCTTTTCGTTCTTCGCACACACCGGCGCCGTGGCGGTCATCATGGTCGCTGCGGACAGGGGCGGTCTTGGACGGGACGTTCGCATCGTGCTCCCGGAGCAGCCAGATGCACTTGAATGGCTTCTCAAGGTAGGTGGGAAAGGAAGCCCATGTCTACCTCAAGAGGGGAGGGGGAGAACTGCTCCGTCCCTATGCAGCTTACGTATTTCTAGGGGCTCATTCCGAAACCTCGAAGCATCAGCTAGGTACTAATTTGTGTCTCGTTATTCTAACCACTACAGATGCTCTACGTCGCAATGTTCTTCTACGGGGCAGGCTCGTCCTCCGTTAAGCTGGGCGTGCTGGCCTTCTACTGGCGGCTGTTCCCGACTCGCTTAGTCCGAAACGGCTGCTACGTGCTCGGCTTCATGTGCATCGGATGGGGCCTCGCCATCGAAATCACTAACCTGAACTTGTGCCGGCCGATACAAAAGTTCTGGAACGACGCCGTGCCCGGGGACTGTAGCGTTAACTTCGTCACGTACTTCCTCGGCAACTCTTGCGCCAACCTGGTCATCGACGGCCTGACCCTCGCCTTGCCCATCCGCGAGACTCTTCGGCTGCAGATCAGCCCCTGGCGGAAGTGGGGCCTGGTCGGCGTGTTCATGCTGGGAGGCGTGGCGTTCGCGGCCTGTCTCCTCCGCGTCGTCACCCTCAGCATCCTCCAGGCCCAGGGCTTGACCAACCCGACCAAGCAGGTGACCCTCTCGACCATCGCGACCGGCGCCGAGATCTACGTCGCCATAATCGGCGCATGTATGCCGACCTTTGTGCCGGTTTACCGGAAGCTGCGCGGGGGGGATCCGCTAGAGAAGTCGTCCAGAAACGACGGCGCGGCGTCGTATAACAATGGACCGGCAGGTTACGCGAGGGGCCAGGGGCCGGACAGTAATCACCACCTGCAGACTTTCGGAAAGGGCTCAAGCCGACCACGACTCGTGGGTCATGATGATGATGAGGGAGGGTCGTTCGAGAGCCTGCCAGGTGACGATGGGTTTGTGCCTCCTGGGTATTCGGGAGTCGTGAAAGGCGCCGCAGTCACGGGAGGGGCGGGCCGAAATACCAGTGGTGTCCGCACTGCGACTATGGCGGTTCGTCGTTCCCAAGACGGAGATTCCAACTCGTCTCGCAAGACTGATGAGCTGCCCCTGAGGTCAATCAAGGTCACTCGCGACGTCGTATGGACTGAGAATCGAAGGCAGAATGTGTAGATGCCTGGGGTGAGCAGGAAAGATGGGTGTTTCATGATATGTCCCAAAACAGAACACGTTGGCGAGAGGCGTCATCGGTGATGGTTCGGGGTAGGTAGGTAGGTACACCTAGGTATGTTCACTGGGGCTGATTATGTGCTTAACGACTGTATCCCACAGAGTGGTCACCACCAATGGGCTTCTTGTAATAATGCCAAAGTTATTTGTAGATAATAATGATGCCGTATTGAAGGTATTTTGGTCGATTTTTCATTACACTGCATGGCTGTTGTGGTCTGGCTGAAGAGTGGTGTTTGTCCACGGTATGCCGACACTCGGCTGATCATCACTGGCTGCCGTGGGAAAAATTGGTTGTCGCGTGGACCACATCCGCATATTGTCGCAGGGACCACATCCGCACATCATAGACATAGAGACACGTTCTGTTATAACTATCTCTTCGACGTCGCAGTCCTCAACGCGTAATGGTGAAGACCAAACAACATCCGTTGCTATCCATAACACACTTTCCTGACGCGCTAGATCACATAACGGAAGTTGGGGTTCTCCCGATCCGTCAGATCCTCCCATGCATGAACCATCTTGACATCGTTCGCCTCGCGAACGCCCTCAGCGGCCATGCGGTCGCGGCGCTTGTTCTGCATTGACAGATAGAGCCGCAGGCTGACAATGACGATGACCAGCAGGCTGTAGCAGCCAAGGTGGGTGCTGAAGGCGATGAAGTATTTGGGCTTGTCCCACTTGAGGAACACTTGAGCGCCTGTTGATGCCACCATTCGTCAGTAACTGCATACCGGCGAGTTCGTGAATGAAGGGATGAACGGGAGCAAGAAAGTAAGGGCGGGGAGCAGGACAGGCGGGCCAAACTAACCAGAAGCGTTACCCGCTGACCACAGGATAAAGTTCATGGCGATCGCCACGGACTTCTTGGTCTGGCCCGCGACGTTGCGGGAGATCATGGACAGTGACAGCGTTTGGGCAGACCAGAACGACAGAGTGATGTAGTAGCAGATGAGGAGGCCGACGCGGCGGCTGAAGTTGTCGGTGATGTCGAGGGTCATGATCAGGATGGTCCCGATGAAGGAAGGGACCACAAAGCCCAACATGGTGTAAAGGTTCTGGTTCCACTTCTTCACGATCCACACGGAGCTCAACAGCACGATGATGATGTAGAAGCCGAGGACCATGGCCAGCAGCTGCGCTTCAAGCTTGTTAAAGCCGAAGCCGACGATGACCAGCCCCTGATAGGCGCCGAGCCCTGATGTTGGAAGCGTGGTGCAGAGCGCGATAAGACCATAGCCCCAGACCTGAGGATCCCGAAGTGCCTCGTACACCTGGTTCTTCTTGAACTCGCGGTTCTGCATTCCGGTCTGGTTGTCGCGAACGCGCTCGATCATCAGGTGCTTGTCGGCCTCGGAGAAGCACTCGGCGCGCATTGGCGAGTCTGGCATCCAGAAGAAGACGAAGACCCCGTAGACAACCGAGATGACGCCGTAGATCAGGAACAACCACTGCCACGACTTGAGGGGCCCCGTTGTAATCAGGCTGAAGCAGTACGCCAACAGACCGCCGACGACCTGCTGGGCACCGTTCATCATGTACCAGTACGTCACGCGCGCCGCCTGCTCCTCGCGCCGGTACCACATGGCAGAGAGCACGACGAAGGCTGGCTGGCACGTCGACTCGAACAGGCCCAGCAGTGTGCGCACGGTGACAAGCCCCGCGAAGTTCTTGCAGGCCGCGTGGCAGGCCAGCGTGCAGCCCCAGGCCACGATGCTGAAGGACAGGTACTTGGCGATGGGCACGCGCTGGATCAGCCAGTTCTGCGGGTACTCAACGATCAGGATGGCGATGTAGATGCACGTCGTCAGCCAGCTGTACTCCGAGCCTTGGAGGTTGTTGTCCTCGATCACGCCCATGATGGAGGCGAACGACATGGTGCCCTTGTCGATGGCCTGCAGAAAGTAGGTGGCGATCATGATCGAGAGGATGCGCTTGTCGACGAGCTTGCGGAGACGCGTGTTCTCCTCGGGCGAGATCTCGATCCGCTCCTCCGCCATATACTTGGCCACCTCCTTGTCCACGGCATCGCGGTTGACGTGGTCCGCCTTCTCGTCCACGAAGGACACGGCCCTGGAGCTGGGCTTGACGCCATTATCATCAACCGTCCGGGTCTCTCGATGCGCCGCGGGGGCGATCTCTTCTTTGGGTTCGGGGATCGTGCCCGCCATTGTGGTTACGTGGGCTTGCTGGCCAGTGACGCGGAGGAAAGAAGCGTAGCACGGAGGACGTGACGAAGGGAAAGGGGGTATCACAAGTAGTCGAAGCCCAAGGAAACGGACGACTAACCAGACAAGTAGCGTAGCAGGTAGTCAAACCGTGACACCCGACGAGCTAAATCGGAACAGCACCAGCGTCAGCCAGCACCCGCTTCTCAGTTGGATGACCGTCCCGCGTCTCGAGGCGGCTCGGGATGCAGTTGGGGTTCCATGCCCTTATATTAATCGCCACCTACCCTGACCGACGTTGCTACCTCAACCCTCGTAGATGCGTCCACTGCCCAGTACTTTGGATGAACCCACCCTTCACTGCACCTGTAGTAACTCCCTTCTCGTTACTGGTTTCCTGCCGATATTGCTCGGTGCGAGAACGGCTTTGAACCGAGGGAGTGATCGACCCGCGAGATGTTGAAAGCGCCCCATCTCCCCATCTCACCTAATTTCAGGAAGAAAAACCGGGGGCGCTCCAAGCGTGAGGACGTCGGTACCTTCGCCGATGCAACGGCATAGGACAGGGTTGGGCTAACTTTGCGCCGAAACGACGAGAGAGATACGGCCATGGAGGGGAAGAGACTGGTTGACTGGAAACTAAAATGTCCCCCCAAACATTCACGGAAGGGTGGCGGAGCTGTCGTATCTGGAGGATTCTGTTGATGCAAGACGGACTCCGCAATGATGCTGATGAAGACACCCAGACGGCCAGCCAAAGAAGACCTTTCTCGCCTAGCCGTCGGAATAGAGTCAGGCCTGAGACCTCGGAATGCGGGGGAGCGACCGACCTGTGAAGTTCACTCGATATCAACGAACGAAGAGGCGTGGGGGAAGCCTGCTGGTTGCGCGGCCGGTGATGCTGCTTTTGGAGGGGGGAAGAAGAAAATGAGGAGGTCGGTCGGGGAAGAATGAGGGGTGGGGAGTGGGGATAAAGTCAAAGGGTAAAAACGTGGCGGCCCTCCAGAATTGGCCTTGGTGGGCAGGCTCGCTAGCAAATTCGGGATGGGCGATGGGGAGCAAAGGAGTGGACGTTGACAGGTTCTAGGGAATTGCTCGGTACCATTCGGTCCGAACCCACGAGCGTTGTTGATGGAGTGTTGCTCACAGGTAAATTTCTCCACCAACTAAGATCCCTTCTCGCGCTCCATTCGAAGGGCCTGTGAGGTCCTTCGGAGCTCTACTATTAGCAGGGGTTTCCCCGCACGACAAACCGACGACAAACCCACGACTAAAAAAACATCAATCCGCAGGCTGCCTGCTGGCCGATGACACGCCAACTCCTTTTCGGCGATCTCCCCCGAAATCGCGGATGCCCCTGGTCGGTCCCGTGAGGAGGCTCGGTATTTACTGGTCCGTCGCGCGTGCTATTTCAACACGGTATCCCGAGCTTGACCCCAAATAGGCGGTTCCGTTCCCGTCTCGTTGGTGTGCCAGACCTGGCGGCTTCCATCATCACTGTGGTCACAGTGGACTTCATTCCTGTCACATCACCACTAGTGCTAGCCTCATCTGTCCCTTATCCCACACCAGCCCAATATTGCACTGATCTGCTTCGGGCTGATCGCATCCTCTCTCGTCCTTTCAGATCCTTCACCTCCCCAAATCCAGAACCAGACCAGCAAGCGAGCAACAATGCCCGCCGAGGTACACGGCCTGACGGCCTCGGAGATCCACGCCAAGATCCGACTGCTCATCAACGGCCTAGTCAACATCACAGACACGACGGGCGAGTTCCTCCTTAAGCTCTCCGACGGCCGCGTGATCGACACGAAAGGGTGGAACGACTGGGAGTGGACTCACGGCATCGGTCTGTACGGGCTGTGGAACTACTACCAGCTGACGGGCGACTCCTCGATCCTCGCCATCATCGAGTCCTGGTTCCGCGACCGCTTCAACGCCGGCGGCACAACAAAAAACATCAACACTATGGCCGTCTTCCTGACGCTGGCCCTCGTCTACGAGAAGACGCGCAATCCGACCTACCTCCCCTGGCTCGACGCCTGGGCCGAGTGGGCGTACCACGACCTGGGCCGCACTAAGTTCGGTGGCATGCAGCACACCACCTACGTCGAGATCAACGACCAGCAGCTTTGGGACGACACCCTGATGATGACCGTCGTGCCCCTCGCCAAGATCGGCCTGGTCCTCAACCGCCCGCATTACGTCGCCGAGGCCAAGCGCCAGTTCCTGGTGCACATTAAATACCTCTTCGACCCCACTACGGGCCTGTTCTTCCACGGCTGGATATTCGATGGTGCGTCAAAAGCGGGAGGCCACAACTTCGCACACGCCCGCTGGGCCCGAGGAAACAGCTGGCTCACGATCGTGGTGCCCGAGTTCATCGAGCTGCTCGACCTCGAGCGCTCCGACCCGCCGCTGTACTGGCACCTAAGGGACACGCTGCTCGCGCAGTGCGAGGCGTTGGCTCTGCTGCAGAACCCCGACACGGGCCTGTGGCGCACGCTGCTGGACGTCGCTGAGGCAGAGGGGTCATATCCGGAGTCGAGCGCCACGGCAGGCTTTGCGTTTGGGATGCTCAAGGCTCAGAGGAAGAAGTATATCGCTGGGAAGGAGTTTGAGGAGCCCGCCGTGAAGGCACTGAAGGGTGTGTTGGCCAATATTGATGAAAGGGGCGAGTTAAGGAATACTTCGTTTGGGACAGGTATGGGGCATGATTTGCAGCATTACAAGGATATTCCTATCACAAGCATGCCGTACGGGCAGGCTATGGCCATTATGGCGCTAGTTGAGTTCTTGCTGGTATTTATCTAAGGCAACAGAAATCTATATTGATGACAATGCGAACTCTAGATACGACCCAAACCGCGGAACATCGAACAGTTTCAGACGGCCGCCTTAGTCCAAGTGTCCATTTTGCTACTCTTTTTGCTCAGTCCACCCACGCCCCTGGTACCTGCCTAAGCCTCTTTGCTTCCCTTTTGGCCTGCTTTCTTGCAAACCTCTTGTGATTGAACTTGCAGACGTGGATCCCGGCCCGGCAAAGGTGACCCATTCTGCCCGAAGAGTCGGTAACGTAGCCCCGACCTACCCAGTTTCCCGACTCACAAAGAGTGTGAGCGGAGGTGGAGAACGGCCACAGATCTAGCCGCTCTCCAAATACATTGACATCGCAAAAGAGTGTCACCGGCAATCCTTTTTTCCACCTCAACAGCAAACGTTTCCCGGTCAGCCAAGCCCAAGCGTCACCGAGACTTTCGTCCCGGGGATCCGGGACTGGGGAAGTGTTGTCGAGATTCTCGTCCCTAGAGCTCAAGGAGTCCTCACGCCAAATGCTCGGGGAACTCGAGCCCGAAGAAAAGTTGTTGATGTCGTCTTTCAAGAGCGCAATCGCACGACTGCAATGCCCCTCCGTACGGGCAATCATGAAGTCTGAAAGGAAGTCGAACTCGGAAAGAAGCCCGTAAACTGGACTCTTGAGCGGGACGACACTGGCTATTGCGCGAAAAGGTCCCCTCGGTCCCAAGTGCGTGATAATTCGTGCGCATCGGACGCAGCTGTAATGAGAGTAGCTCTCTTCCTCGTCGATCCAGAATCCAAAGCCAGCCGGATTGAGGCGTTGTTCTACGACGAGGTACTCCGTAAGATTGACGCCGCATTTCGCCAGAAGGCCAAGCCAACGCCAGACGTCTGCGTGATTGATCTCCGGCGTGAGGCGGAACCACAATATGTGGCCTAAAGGTGTCAAGCCGTGATCGAGACGGAAGCTCGTTATATAATGGACGTCTGCGTTGTGCCGAACGATGAGCTTTTTGCAAGATGCTCGAGATCTGGACTCGGCCCGGCTCTAGCCCACCGAGCACAGAGAAATCAGAGCAGGTCACTCATGTACTCCTCTGTTGGAACCAACGAGTCCCTTAGCCCGCAGGGCAGCAGGCGCTCCAAGGCAAGAGAGTTCTTGTCACGCGTGCAGGCACGTGATGATAGTGAGCGTGGGACCACGCTTAGTCACCCTCGTTTTACCAGTCTCCTTTGTAATTAAAAAGGTAGAGGTGCGCCCTTCCAGAAGGAGCGCACCTAGCTAACACACAACGCTCTCTCTTTTCTTTTGTACGTGGCTATTCTACGCGTCACAGTTCTGCTCATGCCAAGGGCTTGGCCTTGGAATCATGAAATGGCACGAAAAAATAAGCTCCCACGGCTCGATGCTCGTAAGGTCGGTAGATTCGAGGACATTGAACATTTTAGTCCGGGGCTCGTATCGCCATGCGATGCTGATTTTTCATCCAATTGTTGTGATCAGAAGTGTGAACAGCATAGGTAGTAGATACTGGGCGTGGTAGGAGAATCAACTCAACTTACCCGTCGGCTGCGACGTCGGGCGCTATCCTCAATCCTTGGCTTTGAGGAATAAGATCTGCGACGACGAGCCTCTCTTGGCAGCGAGCTAGTAATGGTTAACCTTCACGCAAAATGGAGATTGGAGGTGTAAATATCAAGCTCTTACATCAATCAATGAATCATCGAGGTCGGTTTCGGTATGGAGCGTGAGTTCGCCGCTGGCCAGCATCCTCTGGAGCAGCTGAACATCACCCTGTGTCAAGAATGGAGAACCTTATTGTGGCAATACGCTTCCACTATTCCACATGGCCTTCTATCAGCTTCTACTGTCTTCTATCGTCTTCTATCACATTTGTCAGAATTCGTCTCTTCTAGAACTGCCTTTACTATTTGTAATACAGTTCTAGAAGATTCTATAGTTCTTTACTCGTGTATATATAGAGCTCTTCTGAGCATCACATTCTCTAGCTAGATCTAGAGGACAAGTCCCTCTTTAGTAGTCTCGTTCCAAAACTAGAGCTGGCTTCCTCCCGTTCCTCACGTTATCAGGCTATCGATCTTGACACCCTGTATTGGTTTACGGTTCATTGGGAAGACCCTCTAGAGCAACGCATCTTGCCCGGGCAAAATGTTGGGGAACGATAGGCTGTAGGATGGCCACCCTCCCCCTGCTCGACTGATATGGAAGCTGATCGACCAAGACAGAAAGCTGAACCAGACGCTAATTATATCTGGCTTCGCTCGATTCTGTTGCGAACTTCGTCGCAAAATCTGTCGTCACAGTCGTCATCGCTGTTCGGTCGACGCGGACCAGTGTGCCGGAGAAAGGGAGTAATGGCCACCACAGCGACCGTGATGTGGCGCTGGACCGCGAAGCGATCGCCGATCCCGTAGCATCGTCGGCCGTCGGGAAGACACGATATGGAGCGTTCCCCGGCGATTCTGAGGACAGTGGGGTCACGGGGGGACCAGAGGATGAGGCTGATGGGCATAGCCGAGGGCGTGGGGGCTCGATAGCCCTCGGTATTGCAGAGAAGGCGAGTTGTCTGTCGAGTTGGTTGACCACGGTCAAGACCCGGCTGGCAATTTGCGTGTTCGACCATCTAGTGATAGGATTGTTAGTTGTGGCGCGTTCGCGCCCGGCGCCCTGACAGGCACATTGTTGCTTAGTCAGCTAGGACCCACATAACCTATGACTTTACCTTATGACTGAGGCAGGAGGCCTTTGGAGATGGCTTCATTCCGGGTAGTCAATCAAGCAGGGTTTTGGCTATTGATTTTTGTGCGTGCATTTTCTGCAGCTCAGCCACCACTTCAATCCTTGCTTTCGGGGCTTAACATACGTTGACTGCATCGTCAACACTACGTCGAGCCGCTGTAAGGCGCGATCGAACTGCCTCTCATGATCCTCGATGTCGTCGTGCTTGAAAGCCAGTTTGACCTTTGCCCAGCTGCGCGAGACCAAAGTCGAGCCGTTCGTGACACTGCCCGCTCGATCCACAATAACTCTGATGCTCAGCAACCTAGCGTTGCAGGCCTTCAGGGAATCCTCGACCGCTTCGAAGCCGGAGAGGATGTCTCCATGCGGTCGCCGCTGCTGCTCGGTAAGGTTACGGACGCTCGCAGTGATGGCGAAGACATTTTGCATCAGGTCGCGGAGACGGATGAGCTCAGACGGAGCGTCCTTGATGGTGTTGAAAAACCCGACGAGGTCCTGTGCCCCCTCAGCCAGCTGAACCGCCAGCGAGATGACCGCAAGCGCGCTGGCGGCACTGGAAAGCCCGTTCATTGAGGATGATATGAAGATGGTGCGGATATATACGTTCGTCGGCGCAAGGTGGAATTGACGCCTGTCGACAGCAAGGCCGGTTGGTAATGTGGCACGAAAGTGATGGTAAATGATTGCGGGGATGGTCGGCGGGGATGAGGTGATGATGATGATGATGATGATGATGATGTATTTAACGTCTGAAGTCGGAATCTGCCCGAGATCCCTGCCTCCCGAGGGGCATAAGACGTGCTAGCGACTACCGAGCGACTATATACAAGGAACTAGTGCTTGAATGTGAGGTTAAAGAGAGGAAACGCAAACACAGAACGAGGAATAGCTAGCATATCATGCTCTGGGGCGTGGCGCCCCATTGCGTACGTGTTCTTCAAGCCGCATTCCCGCCCCCCTATTAGCTCGGGGCTGGCGCTCGGCGTTTCGTTGCTTCCGTCTGTGGCGGCTGCTGTAGGCGTTTTAATGCTATATCTATCCTTGAAGAAGGAGACGGTTGGTTGTCGTAGGAGCGAGCGATACTAGTGTGCCGCGTCCGGAAAGTCAGCCGCTTAGAGGTCCTTGAGCCTTTTGCGGGTGGTGGATGGTTATTATTTGGTTTATGCGCTTATTAGCGCCTTCTTCCAGGGGCATATCTCTGTAAAGAATTTGGTCGTTTTAGTGAAGTGCTCGAACAGCTCCGGTTTCTAGATTAAACGTTTCCAGTATTCGTATCGGTTGCTCTCAGGAGCTGGGTCGGCCTTAGGCCAGGAAGTACGGAGCTGGCGCGCCTTTCGGC
>PYST01000301.1:36562-48146 GCA_003049485.1 Ophioceras dolichostomum | reverse complement strand
CTCTCTCTCTTTCGTGCCGTCAGGCAGCGCCTAACAAGCGCTTACCGGCTCCCTACCTCTCTACCTAGCTAACCACCTGCCTTCCACTCCTGCGCCATCAGACCAAAAAACCATCCCCGAGCAAATGCAAGCCATAACCAACAAATGGGACCCCTCCAACCCCGCCTGCGAGTTCAAGACATTCCTCTACAACAAGGTCGACGAGGCCACCATCCCCTTCTACGGCCCCGCCCCCGACGACGACCCGAAGGCCTGGGAGGCCGCCCTCGCTGCCAAGCCGGGCCCCGGCTACGTCCCCGTCTCGGCGGTCGGATTCGCGGCGCTCGCGGAGCGGCTCAACGCGCAGCGCCACGCCGTGGGGCAGTTCAACTTGCGGCTGCACGAGGTCAACTCGTGCCTGGACGCGATCCTGTCGCGGCACGACCTCGAGACGTCCGTCAGGGCCGCGAACGCGCGCCGGCGCCACGCCGAGCTGAGGCGCAGGTGCCTCGCGCTCGCGGCGCGCGTGCAGGTGCTGCGCAACAGGGGGTACGCGCTGTCGGGCGACGAGGACGACCTGAAGACGAGGCTGTCGGGGCTGGAGAGGGACGCGCAGGATCCCGCGTTGGGCGCGAGGCTGGAGGAGCTGTGGAGCAGGCTGATCACGCTGAGGGATTATAGCGAGACGCTGAGGGGAGAGATCAACAAGAACGGCGCCGATGGTTCTGCAGGAGGAGGTGGGGGAGGAGGGCTTGGTGAGGAGGTTGAGGCGAAGGCGAAGAAGGTATGTTTATTTTCACTCTTTACTAGCATTTCCCATGCCTTATTTTGACTTATTTTTACACTGGTCTCTGACTGACACTGATGGCCCGCCTACAGATCCTGGAGGACTACGACAAGCAAATACAGCATCTGAAGAAGGAGGTGGAGTTGGTGAAGAAGGACTTCGAGGAGTGGGAGAAGCAGAGCACACCTGTCTCGCCGAAGACGACGAGGTCATGACACAACTGCTGCTGCTGCCTCCAACTGGGTCTTTTTTTCATCATGGCGTTCTTCGTTCTTTCTCGTTCTCTCCCCATAGTTCTTTGATCTTGTATGCAAAACAGCATGGGAATAAGAGGGCGCCTTTCTGTGGCATTGGTTGTATGGTCTGTTTCCATTTGTGGCTTGGATGGGGCAAGGTATTAATTCAGAAAGATGAACCATTTGGGAGATGATAATGAGAAGTGGGAGCCAGCTTCCATCTGACCTGCTCAGCACGTGTCATGCCGCTTTGGTGACTTGGCAATTTCACACGCCCCTTGCCTTCAATACAATGATGTCCCGGAATTCAAGAGGAATGGTTGTTTTTCATGATGGTACGGCAATGGCCCCTTTTGTACAAGTGATATACAGTCTATCCTTTTTCCTCTGTGTGTGCCTGTCCCCTGTGAGCCGAGCCAAATGCTATGTCAACCCTCCAACCGGCGGCCTGTACCGCCTCATTAGCCAGAGTTTTGTGTTCGTTTGCCCAGGCGAGCCGAGCCGAGAAGCCTCGGCTGTTCCGATTCCGTTGTGCGCCCCCACACGCACCCGTCCACCAGATCGCGGGGACAGATACATCTCCTTGTGATGATGATAAAGGTTGCCAAACAACCGAAAGCGGAGAGAGCAGAAAAGCTTCGTGAAGGCGGGCGAGAGGAGCAGCGGGTGGGACGCGTAGTGAAAGAAGTTCGTCTCCTGCCCACTGCCCAATGCCCTGTTGTCCGTTGCCTGTCAAATCACCGTAGGCACCATACTAAGCCGGACAACACCACGTCCCGGGCGATGTCCCGGGCAATGTCCTCCTAGAAGATCTTCGAGACGGCGTCGATAGCGAAGGGAGCTAAAGGTTGCAGAGTGCAGGCCAAAGACGTTAGCAGAGGTCCTATCGTTGGCCGGGAGGGATGGCTGACCGACTAGGTAGGCATCTGTCCTGCTGGGCGAGGGAAGCATGGGAATTGCATTGGAGGGTAGAACGAACAGAAGTAGAGAAGGACACTGGTCGCGATGAACCGCTGCACGGTGAACGTGGCATCGGCCTCGGCCTGGCGGATCTCCTCCTCGGAGAATTGTGGCGGCGTGACTGTTGCGGTCCCGGGTGTAAGTTAGTCGGTCAGTATACGTATGGAGAGCCGTCCCGTCCGTCCTTGTCGTCCAGCGGACTCGCGAACGCGCGTGGCTGCAGGGTCGCAAGAGGGAGTCAGAGTGGTAGAGGGACAACATACATCCAAACATGATTTATATGATGACGGTATTTGTGATATGTGACGAAAAGTGTTGCTTTGCGTTGTATTGCGCTTGGTTTGGCAGCAACTTCGCAAATGTCAAAATACAGGCCGTTGTCGTCGCTGGCTGGGCAGCGAAAGAAAGTCGATGACGAAGGGCGTTCTGGACTTTCTTATCGCGAATTTTTTCCAGGCCTGGCCAGAATGCCAAGCCTGCGATAAGAGGCAGCGGTCACGGAGCCGAAAGTACCCGAGCTTAACGCTTCAAGGGAGCATTGTTGGCGGTGTGATATGTGTGATATCGACATCCTGCCGATAACGGCCGGCTCTCAGGTGTTAAACTTTTTTGTTGGCTGTCAGGTCCAGCAAGGAGCTTAGCATGACTTGCCTGACACCAGACCCGACGTTTTCCTATGTACTGCTCGAGCCGTCGCATAGATTGGATCAATCGTCAATCCGCGTTGTACGCTATCCCGGGACTACTCGGGACTGTCTCAGTTAGCTTCTGCGGAACTGTTAAGGCCTGAGCCCTCGTTTATAAGGGGACAATGGCCACCATTCCCCGGTTCGGGTCTGCCGTATGTTGTATCATGGATTCAGGCACAGCCAGAGGGATGCTTCAGGGGACAGTCTAATGTTATCTCACCGATAAACAGTGGGGTTGCCGTTACAAGGGTTACTACTACAACTGATGAAATCGACCGTTTGATCTGTTTACTCCCAGGTTGTTTCCTTCTCAACATTGTCCTGCTTGACGCTTCCGAATAATCGCCCCGAAGTCTCTGAAGGGCCGCCATTGACGGACTAGGCCACGTGTGACCAGTCCTCGGTGCCGATCGGTGCTTTTGAGACTTCCAATTGCCTCTCCTCTACTAGTGGAGTGGGTTTGGGCGGCTCCCCTGTACCGGCGTGGCGAAGGGTGACCGCAACTCACGGATACACTTGATCACCTTTTTTCTTTGGCCGCGAGCCAACACGCTTCAGCCCAGTTAGCCTGCACACTCAGTTGGTCTTTGGTCGGAACGGCCGCGGCTGCGTGCGACGAATTGACCATCGGCTATGGCGTTTCGGGTGCTTCGGTCCTCGGCCTCCAGCGGCTCGTCCCGCAGAGTTGTCCTGGCCCGCGCAGCCCACGCCGCCCGTCTTGGTCATGTGACGGTGGATAGCACCCCCGCGGCCTGGCCGGCCTCGTCTGCCTGGTCGGCCAGGCCTTCGATGTTGCGGTTGCAGCCGGCCAGTTCATTGGCCCGGAAGCCGTTGGTGGACAGCTTCTCTCGTCGACACATCGGACCCGACATGGAGGAGCGGGGTGAGATGCTCGCGACCATTGGAATTTTCCATGATGGCCCAGCGGCAACGGATACAACGGTCGTATTGGACGAATTTATCAAACAGGTCATCCCTCCAGACGTTTTGTCCTCCGACTTTGGCCGTAACCTTCACGAGGGCTTCGACCCCAGTGTCACTAAAGGCTGGGTAGGATCAGTCAAGAGCAAAGTCGCGTTCCCAAAGCCGCTAAAAGAGTCGGAGGTAGCCACACTTGGCGCGGAGCTGGCGGCCGGCAACGTCGTGTTGCCGAACCTCCTCGGTCGAGGCTATCACGGCACACTCCTGCCGGAGGTGATCAAGCGCGACATGCTGCAGAACCCGGCCTGGTACACCAGCTACACGCCGTACCAGCCCGAGATCAGCCAGGGACGGCTGGAGTCGCTGCTAAACTTCCAGACCCTCGTGTGCGACCTGACGGCGCTACCCATCGCCAACGCGAGCCTGCTGGACGCAGGAACGGCCGCGGCGGAGGCCATGACCCTCTCGCTCAACGCCCTCCCGGCGTCTCGAGCCCAGCGGCCTGGCAAGACCTTCCTCGTCTCAGAGACCCTGCTCTTCAGCACGCTGCAAGTCGTGCGTGCGCGGGCGGAGGGCTTCGGCGTGGCGGTCGAGACCGTCAAGATCCCGTCGGAGCAGTTCCAGCGCCGGGTCGAGGAGCTGGGTGACGACCTCGTCGGCGCCATGGTTCAGTACCCGGACGAGTTGGGCCAGGTGGACGACCTGGGCGCTGTGGCCGACCTTGTTCACAGCAAGGGAGCGCTGGTGAGCTGCGCAACGGACCTGCTGGCGCTGACGCTGATGACACCACCGGGCGAGTGGGGCGTCGACGTGGCGTTCGGGTCGGCGCAGCGGCTGGGAGTGCCGATGGGAATGGGCGGCCCCCACGCAGCCTTCTTCGCCGTGGCCGAGAAGCACAAGCGTCGGATGCCCGGGCGGCTCGTGGGCGTGTCGCGCGACCGCCTCGGCGGGAGGGCGCTACGGCTGGCCTTGCAAACCCGCGAGCAGCACATCCGGCGAGAAAAGGCTACGAGCAACGTCTGCACATCCCAGGCGCTGCTGGCCAATATCAGCGCCATGTACGCCGTCTATCACGGCCCGGACGGACTCCGTGACATCGCCGCGCAGGTCGTACGCAAGGCTCGCCAGCTGCAGTCCATCGCCGAGTTGCTAGGCTTCGCAACGGAGCAGAACCCGCACCATGAGGACGGCCGCGTCGTTTGGGACACCGTGATTGTCCATATGCCCGGGGCCGCGCGCGACTTCGTGCGCAGCGCCGCCGCCGCCCGAAGTTCCCCTTTCCTGGCTTTCGCAATCGACAACGACCGCGTTAGTTTTACCGTTGACGAGTCGACAACATTGCAAACGATACAAGTCATCCAGAGTCGTCTCCTCGAGCTCGCATCGACAAGCAAGGCAGACCCTAAGGCAGAGGCAGACTCTTCGGCAGACCCTTCGGCAGGCCCTCCGGCGGGCTCTCCAAAGAAGTACGTCGCTCCGCCCAAGGAGGGCATTGAGACTCTGATCCCGCAAGGGTTCCGACGCACCTCCTCATTCCTAACCCATCCGGTCTTCAACTCGCACCACTCGGAGACGGAGCTTATGCGCTACATGCACCATCTGCAGTCCAAAGACCTCTCGCTGGTGCACTCGATGATCCCGCTCGGCTCGTGCACCATGAAGCTGAACGGCGCCACCGAGATGTCGCTCATCACCCTGCCCGGCTTCGCAAACGTGCACCCTCTGGCCCACCTGGTGCAAGGACGGGATGCAAACAAGGGCTACCTGGTCATGCTGGAGGCGCTGTCGGCCCAGCTGCGCAACATCACCCAGATGGACGCCGTCTCGCTGCAGCCCAACTCGGGCGCCCAGGGCGAGTTCGCGGGCCTGCGGGTCATCCGCGCGTACCACGACAGCCGCGGCGACACGCAGCGCGACGTGTGCCTGATCCCCGTGTCGGCCCACGGCACGAACCCGGCGTCGGCCGCCATGGCCGGCATGCGCGTCGTGCCCGTCAAGTGCGACGCCAAGACGGGCAACCTCGACATGGAGGACCTCGAGGCCAAGTGCGAGCAGCACGCCGACCGGCTGGCCGCTATCATGGTCACATACCCGTCTACCTTCGGCGTCTTCGAGCCGGGCATCCGCCGCGCCTGCGAGCTGGTGCACGGCCACGGCGGGCAGGTGTACATGGACGGCGCCAACATGAACGCCCAGATCGGGCTCTGCTCGCCGGGCCACATCGGCGCCGACGTCTGCCACCTCAACCTGCACAAGACCTTCTGCATCCCGCACGGCGGCGGCGGGCCCGGCGCCGGCCCCATCTGCGTCAAGTCGCACCTTCAGCCCTTCCTGCCGGGTCGGCCTGAGCCGGTGCATTATAAGGTGGAGGTAGAGGAGAAGACAGAGAAGACGCAGAAGACGCAGAAGAAACAGAAGAAACACGAAGAAGGGGACGCTGCCGCGGTCGAAGGAGGTTCGGCGGAATTCTCCGCGGAATCGCCCGCGGCATCCTCCGCTCAGAATCTCCCCGTCAGCAGCTCTTATTACGGCAGTGCTTCGATCCTCCCTATCAGCTGGGCTTATAATACTCTGATGGGTAAGTGTGTTTAAACTGAGATATCTAGGTAGTAGGTGCGAAAGCATGTTTTATTCTGTCTTTCCGGGAGCTAACACCAAAGCGCAGGCTTTTGGGGCCTCCAGCGCGCCACCAAGGTGGCCATCCTCAACGCCAACTACCTCCTCGCCCGGCTGGCGCCCCACTACAAGATCCTGTACACCAACGAGCAAGGGCGGTGCGCGCACGAGTTCATCCTCGACGCCCGGCCCTTCCGCGAGTCCGCGGGCGTCGAGGCCATCGACATCGCCAAGCGCCTGCAGGACTACGGCTTCCACGCGCCTACCATGAGCTGGCCCGTGGCCAACACGCTCATGATCGAGCCGACCGAGTCCGAGAGCAAAGGGGAGCTCGACCGCTTCGCCGACGCACTGATCTCCATCCGGCGGGAGATCCGCGACGTCGAGGAGGGGCGCCAGCCGCGCGAGGGCAACGTGCTCAAGATGGCGCCGCACCCGATGCACGACATCATCGACGGCGACGGGGAGGACGGCGCCCGCTGGGATAGGCCTTACTCGCGCCAGACGGCTGCGTACCCGCTGCCGTGGCTGCGCGAGAAGAAGTTCTGGCCGTCGGTCGCTAGGATAGACGACAGTGCGTTTTCTTTTTCGCCTTCTCCCTTTATCTCTGAAATCCTTACGGCTTTTCGGCCCGTCTCTCTAGCGCGACTGATGATGACTTGATCTTGCCTGACTGACGGACTGACTGACAATCTTGAAATACAGCCTACGGAGACCTGAACCTCTTCTGCACCTGCCCTTCGGTCGAGGAGACGGTCGATGCACAAGACACCTCGCCCGTTCAGACCACCGAGACGAAATAGACGATTGCATTTCTTCCACACTCGTATACCTCGTATTCAGCGTCGTCAATTATGGCTTTGCCAGTGCCAGGTCCCCCGATCTATCAGCTCGCCGTCAAAGATGTCTTTGACGGCCTCAACCGGAACGAGAAGCTCTACGTTCACCATCTCTCTAAGGCAGCATGGCTCGGCGCGAGGATCGTCATGCGTCAAGCCTTGGTGGAGGGGCCTGGAATTTTCGACTTCATCATGTCCCTACACGGTTCCTTCATCTTCCTCGCGCTCTGCTTTTCCCCGGTTCCAGAATCTCAATTTATAGCTTTGGAGTTCAACCAACAGGGGTTCAACACCTTTCGCGAGGTTTTCGTGACCATCAAGCATCTGGCATTCAACAGCACCATACCGCTCGCAATTCCTATCAAGGCAGGCAGGTAGAACGAGAAAACGTGGGATTTTTCTTCTTTTGTTTTTTCTTTCTCTTGTCAACGCATTGGGCCTCATTGGATTTACTAGAAGGGATAGTCAGTACATGATTAGAGGATATTAGAAGAAGGGTATCGACGGATGGACGGAGAGGCCGTCATAAAGAAAAGCGTTGCAATTTGGCAGCCAACCATAGAGTTTCTGTCCTCCTCCTCCGCGTTCACCTTTCTGTCCTACGTATCTCCGCAAATGGAAAAGCTTGGCCTCGTTCTTCATTGACAGTCTACGCTCTCTTCGTGGCTTGGGGAGACTCGGGGACGCACCAATCAGCTCCAGGTCCCGTCGGTGGCGTCCAGTCAATGGCAGCACATCACGCCGCAACCATCATCACCACCGCTACCACCCCTGCTACCATGTTCATATGCTGCTCGGAAGTCTGAAACCTGGGTTCTTCAGCTAGTTCATTATTCAGCTAGACCATCAGTCCATCACATAGAAATCCTTAGTACTTGCCCCGGACGCAATTTTGAGTAAGTACTTATTAACCACCCACCGCTTCCCTACGCCTTATCCCCCTTTTCGGGTTTCTAATTCAGGTTGTCGTCTAGTACCTAGGCAGGTACCTGGCAGGGAAAGGCGGAATGAGTTGAGGGAAGCCGATGGTGATAGGTAGGATAGGAGGGAGGAAGGGGATAGAGATAAGTGAGGGGGCACCTACCAACCTACCTACCTACCTAGGTAGGTACTTACCTACTCATCTCTTTCGTTTTTCTGACCTACGAGCTAGGGTCTGACTAGGCTAGGGATGATAGAGTCCGCGGATTTTTTCTTGTGGGACGAGAGCATGGCTAGGAATCAGGCATGGAATATGGCGGACACGCGGTACACCTACATTCTTGCCTATCAAATGTATGGCATAGTCAGGTAGGTAGGTGGTTTATTTTTTGGCACACAATTTCTCCCCTCCTTCGTTACCATGCTCGTCGTTTGTAGGGGAATGCCACGGGGTCATAAATGATTAGGCGTGTCGTTGGTGATCGGTGATAGTCCACGCCGACCGTCCGACAGTGGGGACTAGCAGTGGAGCTGAAGTCAGCAGTGGAGCATCGCGGGGTGACCCCGAAAAGCTTCGAGTTGCCCCGCAGCCGACCAGACTGCTTATCAAGCAAACAAAAATTTGTCGCCTGCGAAACGTCTTTTGGAAAACTTCCAGCACCATCTCTGGTACTTACTTGTCTTGCCACTTGAGGGGAGGGAAGAGCGAGGACCATATTAAGAGATCAGATCGGGGCCTTGTCCTCTACAGAGCTGCGCGAGCAATAAGAGGCGCCCCAAACTGCTGGCCTCGAAGCGAGCAGCTTGTTAAACTCTACGTCACCATCATCACTCAAGAGCGGCCTCGGCAACCCCTCCTCTACTCTCTCCCTGAAGCTCCTCGATCTCACCATTTTAGAGCTTCACGGACTATCCGCGACAACAACTCCTCCCAATCGCATTATTATCCATCACAAAACAAAAAATGGCGCCGTCAAATCCCAGCCGGCAGCCCCAGCCGACCTCCGACATCGACTCCGAGCCAGAAATGCTCGCGGCCGAAGACGCCCTCGAAGAAGTCCCCGAGGACGGCGACATCGCGATGGACTCCGATTCCGACGGCGACGGCGGTATGGAAGACGACGATGAGCCAGAAGAGATAACCCTGCACAACGACTCGGTCGCCTACTTCGACGCACACAAGCACTCCATCTTCGCCATCGCGCAGCACCCCACCATCCCCACGCTGATCGCGACCGGCGGCTCCGAGGGCGAGGCCGACGACGCGCCGGGAAAGGGCTACGTGTTCGACACGTCCTCGATCCCCGCGCGCCCCCTGCTTCCCCAGACCTACAGCGGCGAGGCCACCCGTCCCCCGACGCAGCTGTCGCCCTCGCAGACGGTGTTCGAGATCGACGGCCACACCGACAGCATCAACGCCCTGACGTTCACGCTGCCCAATGGCGACTTCCTGCTGAGCGGCGGGTTGGACGGGCGACTGCGCGCATACGCCGTGTCTACCCCTTCTGCTACGTCCTCTTCTTCGCCAGCACCACCAGTGCAGATCCGCTTCGTAGCAGAAGCCCAAGAAGTCCCCGAGATCAACTGGATCCGCCCCTGTCCCGCCGGCGGCGCGCACCCGAACGTCTTCGCGCTCGGCGCGTCCGACGGGTCGGTCTGGGTGTACCAGGTCCAGATCGAGGAAGACACGCCCCTCACGATCCTGCAGTCCTACTTCTTGCACACGGGCTCCGCGACCGCGGGGTGCTGGACCAGGGACGGCGAGCTGCTGGCGTCCGTGTCCGAGGACGGCAGCCTTTTCGTCTTCGACGTGTTCGGCACGGCGGCGATGCAGGGGGTCAGGACGAGGGACAACGCGGGCACGACGACGGTCGTGGCGCTCACTGAGGCGGACGCGAGGTTCGCGGTCGACGGCGGGCTGTACAGCGTCGCAACGTCGCCGACGGGGACGTTCCTGGCGGTGGGCGGCGCCGGGGGCGCGATCAAGATCGTGGGGTTGCCGAGGTTGGGTGGCGGCGGCGACGCCGGTGCTCGGGGAGGAGGGCGTCAGGGCCAGCAGAAGGCAGCAGCTGGTAGCAAAGGTGGACGGAAAGGAGGGGCTGCTGGGAGCAGTAGTGGTGGTGCTGATGCAGGACAGGCGCAGGCGGGCCAGATCCTCGCGAGCCTGCACGCGCAAGGCGACGGGGTCGAGACGTTGTCGTTCTCGGAGCCTGGCGGGGCTGGCAGCGGTGGTGGCGGCGTGCTCCTCGCGGCGGGAAGCGTCGACGGGTCGATCGCCGTGTACGACGCCCAGCGGTCGTTCCAGGTGCGGCGGCTGGTGTCGGGCGCGCACGGCGACCTCAGCGTGGTGAAGGTCGAGTTCGTGCGCGCCAGCCCGCACCTGCTGACCAGCTGCGGCATGGACGGCGTGGTGCGCAGGTGGGACGTGCGGGGGACGACGACTACTGGGGGTGGTGGCGGTGGTGTGGCTGCGTTGTTGCAGCAGCAGCAGCAGCAGCAGCAACGGAGGTTACAACAACAACAGCAAGAGCTTGCACAGGCACAGGGCGCGGCTGTAGCGGGCCTGGTGAAGGAATGGAGGGGCCACAGGGGGGATGGCGAGGGTGGAGGGGTGTTCGACTTCGTGCAGGGCGATACGGGCGAGAGGATCGTCACGGCGGGTGATGATGGTGTTGCGCTTGTGTTTGAGGCTTGAGATGCCTGGGTATCGGTATCCGAACTTGACTCCTTTTATGCTCTGGGGTAGATAAAAGGCGAAGGAAATGCGAGGAGACTGACGCGATTCTGCGCTACTTTCGGTGCACTCCCTTTTGCTCAACTTGTTCCTGTTGATGCGTCGGCCACATTCGGGCCTCGTTATAATCCTCGGAGGGGGGTTTATTGGAGTCTATTCCGTCTTTGCCTCCTTGAAGGGCCCCATCCAAGGCTGAACCGAGATAGCCGTGTATAGTGAAGACAGAAGAGATTCAGTGCAGCAACGCCAGACCCATCGAACCAGACAGCCAATCCCGCTCGCAGGTAAACCCGAAAGAAAACGGCAAAACAGAAATGCGTTTGTGATTTCAAAATTCAAGCACAGCCTTCCCGTTTTTCGTCGGCCATCGGACGGGGACCATTCGGCATCAAAATAGAAAGGCGAAGGACGCGGCCGTCCGTCCCAGCCACCACCACAAAAATTGCGTTCGCAATATTGGTGGGTAGAGGTAGGTACCGGGAAGTAAGAGGACGGAACTCGAGAAGGTGATGGCTTCTGGAGGGTGGGAATTCTATTCTCGCTATAATTTCCATCGTCACTACCCTAGGTACCACTGTCACACAACTACCTAGGTAAGGTAGGTACCTCGGTAGGCAACCAGTATGATTTCATGACCCAGCCATGTACACTGACTTCCAGACTACAGCCTTATCACAAGTTCATCGCTGTCGATCCCGTCGAAAAGATACTTGACCCAACACGCCGTCCGCCCCCAGCAGTCCTCGAATGTCTCGAGACATTCAGTAAGGCCCCTCTTACGTCGAAGGCTCTGTTTTGACTCGTTCGAAGGGGAAGTGGTGGAAGAAGAAGAAGAAGAAGAAGAAGAAGACGAAGAAGAAGAAGAAGAAGAAGAAGAAGAAGAAGAAGAAGAAGAAGAAGAA
>PYST01000301.1:0-36551 GCA_003049485.1 Ophioceras dolichostomum | reverse complement strand
GAAGAAGAAGAAGAAGAAGAAGAAGAAGAAGAAGAAGAAGAAGAAGAAGAAGAAGAAAGGTGGCTGTCGTTGTTTTTGAAGAGGGGGGATGGACCGACGATCGCGGTGTACTCGCGGCGCAGAAGAACGAGCTCCCAGTCCTGTCGTATCTCGACCAGGGCGGCCTCGTCTTCCTCCGAGACGGTTCCCTTCGGAGGCGGCTCGGGCACCTCGATGCCCCGCAGCAAGTAGGGGATCGGCTCGCCGCCGCCGGTGTCCCACCCGGGCACGATGCCGACGGACTCCCAGTCGAGCACCACCGTTATCTCGTAGGTGGCGGGGTCGACAAGGATGTTGCGCTCGCCGAGGTCATCGTGCCACAGTATCGGGGTGTCCTCGGGCTCGCCGTTGTTGTTGGTGAGGTCCGGGAAGACGAGCGCGATGGCCTCCTCTAACCTCTGGACGGCCTCCAGCGCCTGCGTCGCCTCCGGGGAGAGCTCCCTGTCGACGCCGCAGTGGTACGGGGTGCCCGGCTCGGGCGAGAGATGCTTGACGCGTTCCCGGAGGAGTTGCACGTCGGCTATGGCCCGCTCCCTCGCCGTCGCGTATGGCCCTCGGTTGGCGGGCAGGAGTGCGCGCTTGTCGCGGAAGAATCGAGTGGATACGACTCGACCGATGACGAACTCGCCGTCGACGCCGATGTCGACGTCTGCAGCAGCAGCAGCAGCAAGCGATGGTGGCCCCGAGGTAAAGGGCGGTGGTCGCGAAGAAGAAGAAGAAGGAGAAGAGACGGCTGGTTTCTCAGTAGCCTCCACAGCAGAGGCTGGTGGTGGTCCCTCGGACTGACCCTGAGACAACGGAGGAGCCGGTCCCGACGGCGGCGGCGGGGGCGGCGAGAATGGCGATGGCGACGACAGGAACGGAGAGTAGCCGACCTGGGGCCATACGTCGGCGAAGTAAATGTTGCCGTACAACGTGAAGCGGAGCCCCAGAAGCTGCTTCATGTAGCGGGCGACCTCCCTCGTCAGTCGGACCTTGTCCTCGTACCCCATCCGCTCCCACGCGCTCGACAGGGGCTCCCCCTCGACCATCTCCATGAGGATCCACTCGAAGCCGAGCGGGTTGGCGGCGCTGGAGGCGTAGGCGACGACGCGAGGGACGGGGATCGACGTGCGCCGCCGCACGTACTCCATCGTGGCCACCTCGCTCTCCGTCTTGAAGAACGGCTCGACGGGGATCGCCACCCGCATCAGGTACTTGGGGGCAGCAGCAGCAGCGGCGGCGGAAGCAGCAGTACCGACGTCGACGTCGACATCGGCCGCCGCCGCCGAGAATCGGTAAAGTTTGTGAAAAGCCCCGTCGGTGTTCAAGAGGTCGACGCCTTCGAAAGCGTAGCCCTGGGGAAGGTAAGGGAGGGCCTGTTGGTACACGGCTCTGATGTCGGGCTCTCTCGGCCACACAGGCGCCAACCAGCCAGTCGAGTCGTCGTTTTGCCAGCATCGGGGGTGCTCCCTGAGAACTGTGCTCCTTCCATCCTGCCCGGTCTGAGGGGCGCGCGGTGGTCTGGCCATCGCGTGCGAGATTGATGATGGATAGGTAGGTAGGTACCTAAGTACCTAGCTAAAGGTGCCTAGGTAAGGTACCTACCTAAGGTAGATAGAGAGATAGATGTGTGGTAAGTTGGGTTTTGGGTGTAGAGTTGAAACGAAATTCTATTATCAGCCTGTACTGGGTGTTGTGCTGGGTGCACACAAATGGTTGACCCGTCGCAACATGGTGTGTTCAAGCTGGCGGACGCGGCTGGAATTATAATACATGAGGGAGGGCGGTAACTGGCCGCCGCAATGAAACATGACGATTGAACGCAACTAACTGCATGATGCCGCTAGGGGTGGCGCAATGGTGAGTCGTCATTGCAGGATGTCCTAATTCGGTCAACTGCAGTTAGGTGTAATGAAGCGTGAGCAGGGAAGCAACACAACAGTACAATCAGTATAATCGTCGCATGAACGAGCTGAGGAGAGGTAAGAGGGGAATAGTTGTATTTTGGAGTTTTCCTCCTTTTTTCCCCAACGAGTTGGCACTGTTAAATTACAACGACGCAGTCGTGGCGCATCACTCAACCATGATATTGATGCCCTTAAAACCCGTCTGACCTCGCCTGCCAACCAATCACTGTTGTGTATGCCTCATCTATCGAACCTCCTCCTGGACCCCTGGAATACCACTGGAACCCTCAGTTACGGATTTGTTATCTCATTGCAAGCCCCTTCTTTGGCGTGGGCATGATTCTTGCTTGATTCCCGAGTTTTTAAGGACTCGGCCGTATCGTCCGTCATACCCATCGTCCTCCTGCAGGGAGGGTTGCTAGCAGCAGCAGGCTTGGTTCCCACAGCAGGCTGCTTGGTTCCCTCAGCAGCTTGCTTGGTTCCAGCAGGCGGTTTGGTCCCCGGACCCGGCTTTGTTCCTACAGCGGACTTTTTGGTTCCTGCAGCAGGTTGCTTGGTTCCCGCATCAGGCTGCTTGGTTTCCGGATCTGGCTTGGTTCCCATAGCAAGCTTGGTTTCCACAGCAGGCTTGGTTTCCACGGCGGGTTTGGCTCCAGCAGGTCGCTTAGTTCCCGCAGCAGTCTGCTTGGTTTTACCATGCTGGTTGGTTTCCACCGCAGGCTGCTTGGTTCCCGCAATAGGCTTGGCCCCAACCTGCACCATCCTGACACCCGCCTCCCAGCACTTCCTGAAAGCATCTCTGACTTCCTGCGGCGTTACCGGCGGATCGGACGGCTCTGTCACGAGCACCGTTGCGACGCTGGCGGGCGATATACGTCTGATCGATGGCACCTTGGCCTGCCTGTTGGCCTGGATCTGGAGGTTGTAGGAGCCATCGGATGTTACCTGATGATGAGTGACGATGCATCAGTATCTATTTAGGTACTGAGGACCTAGGTACCTACCTCTGGAGGGTAGATAGGTAGCTGGCGGTGTGATTATGACGATAGAGTTTGTAAATCTTAGTTGGCTGGCAGGGACTCGCCAGGTAGGTAGGGAGGTTAAGCAGGTTATGACTTACGCCCTGCATGTCGAGGCGGAAATTCTGGCCCTCGGAGATCGGCTGAATGTAGATTAGTCCTGACTGCGTTCTGAAATCCTTCAGGCACCAGTCTGGGACACTGTCTATAAAGGCCTTGAGAGCTGGCTTAGCCATGGTTCGTGACCGCTATTGTATATACCATTTAAAGCCGATAGAGAGCTGGACTGGCTCGGCACTTAGGTAAGAAGACAGAACTCGACAAAGAGATATCTGCCGGAGGGTGGGAGCTCCCGTACACAGTTATATATTCAGTCTTCACTACATCGTCACCTACCTGAGCACCTAGCCAATCTGATTTGCGGTCCGGGCTGAGGCCGCGAGAAAGAACAGCGTCTCGGGGCGACACTGCACCTACGTTGGCTCACGGCCTCACGGCCGCACGGCCGCACGGCCGCACCATCTGGTCGCCGTCGATCATCGTAGCAAACTAACTATGTCCCTCTTTGATAAACATATGCAGTTCCGAAAAGGTGCATATTCGTCCAGAAGCCCAGTTACAAGGGGGTTGGCTCTTGTGTGTGTCGGTGATGGCGCCGGCCATTTTTCGGGCCAGTCGCAAGGTGACACGGCATGCTTACCAGACCTCAGAGGGCCAGGAGACCGGCAACGAGCCCCCTTTTGGGGTGAGTGTTGGTTGTTGACCGAGGGAGGCTGAACCAACCAGGGCCGAGCTGGAGCGATCTCTCCGGTCACGGGTGGTGTGGAGGCCAGATCAGGGTGCTTTCCAGGTAGTAGATACCTAGCTGCCAACGAATGCCTGGTGCTACTGTGTATTTTTGGTTTCTTTACTTTCGATAACTTCGCCTGTTCTGTCATACCCCGAGTTTCGCAGCAAATTTTGGTCTTTGTGGTGGTGTGCTGGAGCAGACGGACGACTGAGGGCCATGGAAGATGGGAGACCGATCAATAGATCGGTGACTGCCAACACCTTGCCCTTTTGCTACTCTCTTCCAGGTTCACGTCAGGGAGGGGATGCAACGCGGTATTGTGAGGTTGGTCTGGCTGCATTGAAGTCTCCTCCGCCTTTCTATAAAAGTTCAGCCTTAGATCGGAGCCTTCAGCGGAATACATAGGGAGAGACAAAAGGAAGAACAGGGAGAAGGCAATCTAGATATCAACAAGTCTACCTGGAATAGAGAGGCATGAAGCATAGAAGAAATGCTGGGCGAAATCTAACCCAGAGATACCTGAACGCCTACCTTACCTACGCCCCCAACCCTACAACCTCAGCACCAAACCCCTCAGTTCCGTCCCCCCAAAGCCGAGCCCTTCGACCAAACCAGACCCCTGAGCGCCGCCCTGGGTGCAGTACAAAACCGCCTCATCATCGCCCTCGCCTTGACATCATCGTCGCCGAGCTCGACGGTCGTGACCTCCCCCCCGCCCAGACGCGCCGTAACCACAGATGAGAGCAGGCCTGTGAACAGCCAGGGGTACTGCAGCATCTCGACCTCGAAGGCGCGAATGGTCTCTCGCGCGAGGGCGTCGCAAAGGGAGGAGAAGGAGTCGCTCCTCGGCAGGAGGAGGCCCAGGCGGAAAAGGTTCGAGGCTGAAATCGAGTTGGTCGAGGGCTGGGACGTGTCCATGCCGTCCTTCAGACGTAGAATCGCGTGCGGGGCGGTCGCGGTCGTCGTGTAGAAGCCGCCGCTTCGGGATGAGTGGATCTGGCCGAGCGGGGGCCCGGAGGTGGGGGTTTCGGTCTCGGGTGGTGTGGGGTTGATGTGGTCGTAGAACAGGTCGATTTGTTTCCCTGTAAGGAGAGAGAGGACAGGCGGGTTCCAGTTAGTTCGAAGACTTCCGTCCGTAAAGTAAAAAGTGCCGTTGGGGAGCGGGAGGGTAGAGTGACGACAAAAGAAAAAGAAAAGAAGACCAAAAACTCACTTTGCAATTCATCAGCCCACCTCAAATGCGCATCCTCCCCAGTGGCCTCATACAAATCCAGCAGCCCCTCAATCAAAAACGCATAATCCTCCGCAAACGCAGGCGTCTCGCCCCTCCTCCCCCGTCTAAAAGTCCTGTACAAACCCTTCCCATCAGGCTCCCACATGCCCTCCTTGATCTTCTTCGCCGCCTCACCCGCGATCCTCACAAACTCCACCCCCTTCTCCGCAGCCGCCGCACTGCTACCAGACTCCCTCAGAGCCGCGCCCGTCCTCGCCAGCGCCGAGATGACCATCCCGTTACAGCTCGCGACCGCCTGGTCGTCCACCTCGGGCCTCACGCGCTCCTTCTCCCTCCTGGCGCGCAGCCGGCCATTCGCCGTAGCCAACATCCTCTGCACCTCGGCCGCGGGTATCCCGAACGCGGCGCTGAGCTCCGCCGCGTCCTTGACGATGCGGAGCACGTTCTGGTTGATGAACTCGTCATGCGGGTCCAGATCGCGGTCGACGTTGCCGTCCTCCCTGACGTCCCAGTGCGCGGCTGCCAGGTGCGCGAGCTGCTCGTCGCCACTGCCACCTCCTCCCCCGCCGGAAACAACGGCGTCAAACTCCCGCCTCGTCCACAGGTAGTAGCCCCCCTCGCGCATGTGGGAGTCGGCCTTGCCGTAGAACGAATCCGACGCCTCGCTCGTGGCGAACAGGCCGTCTGCCGTCCGGATCGGCGCCGAGGACAGGTACCCCGCCAGCTCGAGCACCACGTCCGCGAACTCGTCCCTCTCCACATCAAGCTTCGGGCCGCTCCCACTCGCATCCACATACGCACCCACATGCGCATCATCGCCTGAACCAGCACCAGGCCGACCGGATGACCCCGACACCGACCCAGCAGCGGTAAGCCACGCATCAAGATACAGCCCCAAAAGCAGCGCGTTATCAACAACCATCCGCTCAAAGTGCGGCACGCTCCAGTCGTCCGTGGCGCTGTACCTCGCGAAGCTCCCGCCGAGCCCCACGTGGTCCCTTAACCCGCCGTCCCTCATCCTCCTCAGCGTCAGCAGCGCCATGTGGGCGGCGTGCCTCACCTCGTCGTGGCCCACTACGTCGGCGACCGCGGCTGGGAACTTGGCCAGGCGCAGCAGGAAGGACAGCTTGGACGGCGTGGGGAACTTGGGCGCGAGGTTGAAGCCGCCGTTGATGGGGTCGAACGTCTTGGCGATGTGCGTGTAGGCTTCCTCTAGCTGGTCGAGGTCGACGTCGAGGTCCGCCGCCGCCGCCGCCGCCGCCGCCGCTGCTGCTGAGGCTGTTGCTGCGGTGGTGGCTGCTGGCTCGGCGGCAGCGAGGGCGTCGCCGGGCGCTATGGCGATGATGTGCGATTCTGGTGGCCCTGGTGGTGGTGCGGTCGCACTTGTGTATGGCGCGGAGACAGGAACGGTTGCTGCTTCTACAGCTGCTCCTGCTGCCGGTTGTTCCTGCGTCGAGCTACCGCGCGTGCTGTCGTCTACCCTAAGAGCACCCACACTATTGGTGACCCCGGAGACGTCATACACGGTTGACGCCGACATGGCGGGCGTCGGCGCGGCGACTGTAGTAGCAGGCTGCCTCGTGCCGAGCGTGCCCTCCGCGGCGAACTCGCGCAGCTGGATCACGATCTCCTTCGCCTCCCTGCGGCACTTGGCCTCCTGCTCGGCCCAGATCTTCTGCAGCTTGCGCAGGATGACCAAGAAGTCCAGCCTGTCTTCGTCGTCGCCGCTGCCTTCATCTTCATGGCTATGGCCATGGCTATGGCCGCCGGCGCCGCCACTGTGATGTCGTCGTTCTCCTCCCCGCGAGCCGTGCTCGGCGTTTTGGGTTTGTGCTTGTTCCCGGCCGGCCGTTGTTGCGCCGTCGCTATCGCGCCGACGGACGCCGCTACCCCGTGCCCCTCCCCCTCCCGTTCCTCCCCCTGAAGGACCGGGCCAGTATGTGCCGCCGAAAACGGGCTCGAGCTGCGGCGTTAGGAACACATTCAAGGGCCAACCGCCGGCGCTGTTGACCGCCTGGATGTAGTTCATGTATATGGAGTCCACGTCTGGCCTCTCCTCGCGGTCGACGATGATGGGCACGAAGGCTGAGTTGAGCAGCGACGCTACGGAAGGATTGGAGAAGGAGTCTTGCGTTGTGAGGCGGCAGTCTGTTTTGTTATGTTGTAGGTTTCGTTTGCGTGTATTAGTAAAAGTGGTGAGCGAAAAACGACCGAGTTACACAGAGAAATCAAAGGGGGAAACGGCTGTGGTGACGTTGCGTACAGTGGCAGGCTTTGAAGCCGATGTTCATGAAGATAAGCTTGTTCTCCCTCCTCGCGAGCTCGACGGCATCGTCGTCTAGCAGCTGCCAGTTGACGGGTGTGTCCTTGTGCGCGAGGATGTATGGACTGCTGCTATCGCCCGCCCGATTCCGCATCGAGGAGGCTGCCGGGGCGGTCGTCGGCGTAATCGCGGATTGCTGTAGCTGGTCTGCGCCGGCGTGTCCGGCCCCTAGGCTGTCGCGTTGTTGTGATGAAGCGGCCGTAGTAGCAGAAGCAGCGCTGCCGTCGCTTTGGACCTGCTGGGCTGCTGCTGCGGCCGCCTGTTGCTGTAACTGAGCGGACATCATCTTTTGTGACGAAAGCCGAGCCAGGCTGCTCGGTGTTCTCGGTGCGGGGAAGCTGCTGATAGCGACTCGGCGCGAGAAGTGGGCAGATTGCAGTCGAGTCTTCCGCTTCTTCTGCTTAATCGTGTCGCCTATACTCAAGAGAAAACAGACTAGCAGGGAAAAAGAGTGCCGCTAAAGAAAATTTGCAGTGCTGTCTTCTGTGTTTTGTTGATCGGCAGCGCTGCTCTTCTTAGTTGAGGTGGGGGAGGAAGAAATGATCTGGAAGCTTCAAGGCCGAGCGTGTTCAACGGCTAGACGGTCGGGACTCTGAACCGGCGGAACTAATACAGCTGAGCAGCTACCCCACTGTGATTCCTTGCACTCTACCTCAAGGCGAGCGGGCCGGGCTGGCTATTTCTCGAACTGGCATGACTCCTTTGTAAGACTCGCCACTCTGTTACTCAGAGAGGAGTCGGCACTAGCGCGGGGCTAGATGTCCTATGCTTCAAGAGACTTCGTTCGGTCTTTGGTCTTTTGGGTCGAGAAAGTTCTTTTCGAGTCGATGATATTCGCGCCAGCCTGAATCAGAAGAGGGCTGTTATTTGCATCCCCCCATGTCCCTTATTTGCATCCCTCTTAGCCCTTTTCGGCGATCCACCCACTAACACGACAACATGTACAATTCGCTCGCAGCCAAGTGCCTCTCACCAACTTAACGCAAAACAATAATACAACCCTAACATCTAATTATTAACCCTAATACCTAACCGCTAACCCGACGCCGGAATCGCTTTATTTGCTTTCAGCTTTGCAATGCTAAATTGGCGGGCGATTTGGAAAAGTTGTTTGCAATTGTTAAAAAGTCGGAATTTGGTGTAGTTTGGCGGCGTGCACGGGCCAGAATTTGTAGTGGGCGGATTGCTGAAAAGGGCCAAGAGGGGGGGGGATGCAAATAACAGCCCTCATCCGGGATGGCGGGGCGAGAGACATCAGTCCCTTATCGTGGTCGAATCCCTGCATGAAGCTGACCGTTCATCACATCCAGCCGCAGCGGCATGCTGCAGTTGGTTGCAAGTTGTCACATGCATATCTCGCCCGCCTGTCGTCGCCCAGTTATTCTCTCCTTTCGCCCACCCCTGATTTCTTTCCATCCCTTCATTCCGTTAAATCCCATTCTGTTCGCCTGCTTCTTTTCCTTCCCATCTCACGATCCTGTCATTCGCCGTTGAACCAAATTGGACACCGCCGTCCAGTGAGAGGCAATCGGGGTCGCGCCGCTTTTCTGCTCTTGCCCTCATCCTCCAACCCGCGAGGTAGAGGGCTCGTTCAGCCCCCACCCCCCGTCCTGTCCTCTCTCAAGCCCAAAAGGGACACGATGCCGGATTTCGTGGGAAATCTCCTTGCCCTCCCGCGCGAGCTCGAACACCTCGTGGGAGCTGAGCTCGACCTCGAGTCGCTCTGCGCCATCAGGCTGGTTTCCAGGAGGGCCCAGGAATTGTTTCGAGTCGAGTTCCTGCGGTACTTTCGCGACCAGACCGTGGCGCTCTCGCAGCCGAGCATAGATCGCCTCTGCGCCCTCGCGGCGAGGCCCGAGTTCGGCGGCCTTGTCCGGAGCCTCCGCGTCACCTTTGTCCCCTCTGATGACAGAAGCATCAGCGCTCCCTCCGGCCCTCCCCTCACGGGCGTGGCGATGCGAGATCTGTTGGCAAAAGCTCTTCGTGGCTTTAGCAACTTGTCGTCCATCTCCCTCGAAAGCAATTTGGCTAGCAGCTTGGAAGCTGCCAACCTCCCGGTCCCCGCTCATCTCCCCCCGATAAGGAGGAAGAGGAAGAGCCCTACAGAAGCCGCCATCTCGCAGGCTTCTTCGTCGGTCGGGGCCAATACGAGTAAAATGCGCTACTGGTCTCCTGCCATCCAGGCCTACCACGTCTTGACATCGGCGATCGCCCACGCGGACTTGCAGCGCCTAGTCGACCTCTCCATCCTTGCCGCCAATTCGCCGAGGTGCGGCGTACCCATCGACGAGGTGGTCATGCCACTGGACACGCCCGAGGACGAAGATTTTGCTCGTATCCTCGCCGGCCTGAAGAGCTTCTCCATCGGCGTCTCCCCGCCCCTCAGCCCGAAGAGGGTCCCGCCCGCCGTGATGCGCGGTGGCCACTTCTACGAACCCCCCGACGTTGGCGAGACCGTGCAGCTCCCCACGAACCCGGACGGCGATACAGTCGCCGAGGAGCCTTTCCCTGAGGTGATCGCCTTCGGCCGCCTCTTGCGGCTCATGCGAGGCCTCGAGTCTCTAGAGCTACGCATGTTCTATCCCCGATGTGGTCAGCTAGTCGCTCATGGGCGAATCCGAGCCTTCCACAGCTCCCTACTAGCGACTCTTTTCCAAGTCAACCGATTCAACAACGGCCAACAACAGCCATCGACCTCGTTGCCTTTCCGCGACCTCTCTAGCTTGTGCCTCCGCGGATTCTGGCTGGTGCGCTGGCCCATGCTCGCCATCCTAGCGAACTACTCTCGAACTTTGCGATCACTCGACCTCCGGGCCGTCTCATTCGCGGCCGGTCTCCGCGACTGGGGCCATCTGTTTGCGTTCGTGCAACAGAACATGCTGACGAGTCTAGCCCGCCTCAGCCTCTCGCGACTTGAGCCGAAGATGCCGACTGTGTATCTAGACCTTTCACCTCGAGGTGACTACGACGAACAACTCCCGCCTCGCCACGCGGACGAGTCTCGGCACACCAGGGTTTGGGACGCCGACGCCCTAAGCCAGTACGGCCTAGACTTCCTATCGACCAAGGGCGAACCGTATCTCGGGAGTCTGACTGAAGATACAGATGAGCAGGCCTCGTCGAAACGGTTAATTGGCGAATATGGAGCGTTTCACCACACCTTTCGGATGCCACCGACAACATTTGAGAGGGCGGATGGTAGTGGAATAAGTAGATTCTTCGTACGGTCCCTGGGCGTCTGGTAGTTTGCTTGAATAGCGAGGGCAGGTTCAATGTAAGTGCAAGTCAACAGTGAGCAGGCTGGCCTCTCTTCGGCCGCTGCCATACTTCCCCCTAAAAACTGTTCGCGGCGGTCATCGTCTGAGATCCTTCTAAGACTAGTGTTAGTTACTGGAGTACGGAAATCACTATCGGCATTCCTTAGCCTTTCGTGGGCACGACTGCATTACTGTGGAAGATGTCTGCGGTTGCAAGTAGTACACCGCAGTGCGGAACATAATTACTACAGCCGCATTGCGTTGTAGGGCTTGCTCGTGGACTCGGTCGTCGTGGACCTTACAACCTGTTGGTACTAGCCGTCTGTCTGTCCGTCTGTACGACGGGCATCCTACCTGAGGTAGTTTACTAGGAACACTGGGCTGGAAACGACGTGAACCCAATAATACAAGCGTCACATTCCATCCTCGAACTGCCCATTGCTCGGACGGCGAGAAGAGGAAACAGATATATGAAGCCTTTTTTTTCTTTTTGGCTTTGCTACCCTGCACAATTTCACAACCAAGCACGCAAGAGATCATTAATAACATGCAAAGCTTCAAGCGTATTAAATTTTAATACGATACCTAAGAAAATGCTATTACTACTAACAAACGCGGCTACTACTTCTACGAGGTCAGTCGAAGCCTCGAGTGTGCGGGTTTACAACAATAGCAGCCAGAGTACTAGTGCAAGAGACAGGGTGAGAGGGGATCTTTAAGGAGCCAAAAGAGAGAGAAAGAAAAAAAAGCTCAAAATCTTTGCTTTTTGCACCACCCTTCCCCTCCCTCCTATCCCGACCCAGCTAGAATAGTAGAAGACGCCGTCGCCCCCGTTTTCTTGGCCTTATTAATTAGTGCCCGTGCAAGAAACCGGAGTGCGTGACCTTTCTTTCCTCCCCCTTCTCTTCTTTTTTCTTCCCCTCTTCTTCATACTAAAAATCATGAGTCGTCTTCCACACCGACCACAGCTCCTCCGGGTGGAGCCTCATGGGGAAGTCCGCCACAAGGGGCGAGTCGATCCCCTCGCGCGGCGCCTCCTCCTCGGTCCCGTCCCAGCACCACTTGTGGAAGCAGGCCTCGCACATCCTGGCCCGGCCCTTCCCCGTGCGGAAGCGGCTGCGCTCCGTCACGGCGCAGGCGAGGCAGGCGGGCCACTCCTGTGCGAGCGTGCCGTTGGCCTGCGTGACGAGGTCGAAGCTGTTCACCATCACCTCGCGCGTCTGCCCCTCGGACAGGGCCGTCTGGAAGTCGGAGTAGTTCGTGAAGGCCGAGTAAGGGGAGTTGGCGAGGTAGAGCACGATGGGCGACTCCTGGCCGCGCTTCGGGATGGTGGTCAGGTTGGCGTTGCAGCCGAAGAAGACGGGGCGGCGGGTGAAGTTACGCATGAGGAAGGTGTGCGGCTGCGGGACGATGGGGAAGGGGATGCGGGCTGCTTTGGCCTGGCGGTAGGAGGCGTAGAGGTCCGTGCCGTTCATCCATTGCAGGGGCGTGTCCTCGGCGTCATCCCAGGCGATGATCAGGTCGGCGTGGCGTTCTGGCCGGGCGAGGACGGCGATGGGCAGCGCGTTGAGGGTCTCGGAGCCGTCGACGGTGACGAGCGCGTCGGGGCCCCAGAGAGTTGATTGCGTGAAGTTGGTGCCCTTGAAGGGGTTCGGGGCGGTCGTGTAGGCGAGGCCGGGGAGGGAGAGGTTGAAGTACATGGTGTAGGCGGAGACGAGCTCGACGATGAAGTTGTTGAACTTGGGCGTGCGCTTGGACAACAGGGACAGGCCGCGGCCGAGGACGCCCTTCAGGGACGACCCGAACGATGACCCCGAGACCGGAAACCAGGGACCCTTAGGACCCTTCTTATGGGCCGGGCCGGTGTACCAAGGGCGGCGCCGACCGTGGACGTGGATCGGGTGGATTTTGTCGACGTCACGCTTGGAGAACTGGCCGCTCGTGCCGTTGGACGCGAGGGCCATGTACCAGAAGTTGAACGCGTTGGAGGCGGCGCCGGTGACGTAGGCGATCTTGTCGAAGTTGCGCACGCAGTTGTTCTTGTCGACCGGATGGCCGTTATCGAAGGTCGTGCCCAGGTATTCCATAGGAATGAAGCCGCCCCTGCGGCCCTCGAAGGTGCCGAACTCGAAGGGTGTGTATTCCCACTAAAAGGAGGAAAAAAAGTTTAGAGTCAGAATATTTCGTTAACATGCGTCATCCAAAGCTGCCTAGGTAGGTATCTATGTAGAGAGGGGAGGAGAAGAAATGCTAAGTACGGACGTTTATGCTATCAAACTTCGGCGCTTGAAGGCCCCAATACTCGGGATCGTCGGCATCGAGGCCCACGCTCTGGAGAATGGGCAGTGGCATGTTCCAGCTCAGGAAGTTAGACCTATTCCTGATCTCGCTGAACGTGAAGTCCGTGCCGCCATCCGTCCCGGGAGCGGCCTCCCACGCGAAAGCCTGGCCCAGGAACTCGGCGACGCTGACGTTGAACCCAGCCTCTGCCTTGTCAGCGACCTGGCCGAACATGGTGTCCGGGGTGCGCGCATACCGCGTGTCCGAGGTCACGTTCTCGAGCCGGCTGATGTTGGTGTGCCAGCTGGCGATGAGGTCGTCGATCGTCGGAAAATCCTGCACCGCGAGCGAGACGACGGGCCACGACCCCCCGGACAGGCCCGAGATGTAGGTCAGGGACTGCAGGATGCCGCCCGTGTGCGCCTGCACGGCGGCCTCGAGGCGCTCATCGAAGGCGCGCAGGGCGCCGATGCCCGTGATGGCCGAGGCCCAGCCGCCGCCGCTGATAGCCAAGCCGATGGTGGGGATGTTCTTGTCCTCCCACCAGATGTCCTCCAGGTACTCCGCCATTTTGAAGTCCTCGCCCAGGTCCATGGTCAGAGGGGTTAGCCACCTACCCAAGGCCTCGTACACGACCTTCTTGCGCTCCTTGGTCCACTCGAGCTCCTGTGGGGAGAGGCCCCGGCTGGCGGGCCGGATCCATTCGTCTCGCTCCTTTGGGCAAGCGACCCGTATAGGCACCAGCGTCCCATTGGTCGGGATCGTCGAGTTGGCTCCAGCCTGGGCTGCCACTTGTCGGACACCGGCATGATAGTCCGTGGACAGCGCCGCTGCCACTACGGCCAGAAGGTGTTTCGAGAACCTCATCGTTGAGTGGCTGTCTGTGCTGTTTCAGAGGCGGAAAATAATCTGTAAAAAAAAAGAGTGATGTGGTGATAGAGTTGGTCAGATCCTTCTTGCGAGGGTCCAGAGTCGGCTAGAACCAAGGGCTAACTAGGGCGAGGTAAAGAGGGAAACGGGAAGGGAAGAGAAATGACCCATCCTTTGGGCGAAATGCGAAAAGGAAAGAAACTGCACCCTTTAAACCTATTCCATGACGCATCTAACCCTAGATGCGTTTCTTGTGGCGTGTCGTATGAGCTTCGGTAACTTCAGAGTTTGACAGAGGCCAGATCTCTCTCCAAACACTGAACCTTGTTGAACAGAAGCCTTAAATCGACTGCAAGCCCCATTGCCGGGCATTATGCGTTCGTTTCTACATGTGCCCTGTCTGTGGAAGCAACGAACTCCTAGTGCATCCTGTGAATGTAGGACAGGTAACTGAAGTAAGGCACACTAGTACCATCACGAGCCTTGTGCCATGCAAATGCAAGGCCCAGCGGAAAGTATCGGCATGAATGACATCAACACTCTTCAAATTCTCTCTCCACCCCAGCCTCCTCCCCCTTTCTCCCCACCAAACCTGCATCTATTAACCATGGTATTATCGAATGCTAAGATGGCGCCTTGCATTCTCTGTGCCCTCCCCCCCAGATTGCGGCTGGCGACCAGATCCAGCATCTGTACACGCTGCAACACCCAACCTCTCTTGTAAATTCCGCCGGCCCACGCGCCTCGCTCTGTGATGCTAGGTACTTCCGGGGCTCCCGTTCTGTTCTTCCACCTACTTGCACACGTCGCCGGGTCGGGGTAGGTACCTCGTTGTAAACCGAAAAGAAGAGGCTAATACCCGACGCCTTAGTAAGTAGTCCGCATCGCGCATACACGCTGGACTGTTCACAATAACACTGGCAGCCATCGTTATCAAACGCCACGTGCTCACTTACACGCGGCCCAACCCCTGAGCCGACCGAACGACGTCGACAGGCTCAATCAGGTACTACTACTTGCTACTGGGCGGCTTTTCGGCACAGCCGCTAACAGACTGAGTGCGTGATGAGGTGAGATCGAGAATGAACACTGAAGACGTGGCGTAATCATCAGGTGTCGAACGATCAGCCGGGAACGCGACCAACTGAAAAATTGTAGGTACCTACCTGGTATTTTGCTTGAGACGGTGCGCAAACTAGAAGGAACAGTAAAGCAGAGGGAGTTATGTGCTTGGGTCGTTAATTATAAAATCGTTATAGTGGTATCGATATAGTATACCCGCGCTTGGCACTAGCAGCCAGCCCCTGAGTCTGGCGGCCGGGGTTCGGCGAACAGCCCGTTCTGAACAAGGTGGAAATGAATACTACTCTAGGAGGGGAGGGATTGTCGGTTCCCCTTTCGTAGTGCTGCTGTTGTCGTTGCTGTTGTCGCTGCTGCTGCTGCTGTTGCCCGCGTTTTATGGTCCCACATCTTTGCAAACTCACTCTTCGTTAAGTACCTAGTAGATTAAGTAGATAGACGAGCAGGCAGCCAGGTATTCTCTCATTAGGGTAGACCCTATGTAGGTAGGTAGGTGCACATATCATGGTCACAACTCACAATATGCAAGGTCCTTTGTGATGCATGGGCAATTGCACAGCGGTGACCTTTCTTTGCCTAGCCTAGCCCAGCCTAGCCTAGTCGGCTCGGCTACGTCTGGGTATAATGGGGCCGGTGTCGTTGGTTGGGGTGTTCGCGCCGCGCCAAGCGCGCCAGGCCCATGGCACCCCCTGTGTGTGTTTGGAGGGCGCGGACGCGTGGGGGACTTCCTCGGTGGACTAACTTAGGTACATGGGCACTATAGACAGGCGAATACTACTAGAGCACCTCCCTATGTAACCAGAACTACGGGTAGCAGGGTCCTGTGGCCTGCGCCACAGACTTGACCGCAAGAGAGGGGCACCACAGGTATAGTCGAACATGAACTCACGTACTAGTCCCTTAGTGAAACGAAACGTGAATGAGAAATCAGCAGATATTCTGGCACAGATCTGGCGACTTGACCTCGGCTCCTGGCAAGTGCGGTATTCTTTCTGCCCACTGGTTCTAGCAAGTGGGATTGTTTTTGTTAAGGTGGGAGGTTCAAGAAACGAAACATGCCATTTGCATTTTTGTCACACGGTTGGGGATATGCTACGTAGACTTGATGTGATCATGGAATTGAAGAAATAGAAATCGATCTTGATGAAGACATAAAACTTAGAAATCTATCGGGTGCTTTTTTGTAGAGGGGGTGAGCGAGTGGGCGTCGATACACCTCGAGCTTCGGTCACGCTGTTTTTTTGAAGCAGGTCGCAAACATTAGACCGAGGGCTCTCCAACGATTCTTCTTGGTTGAAAAGGAAAAACAAGAAAGAAAGAAAATTGATGTGTCCGAATGGAGAACCGAACAGCAAAGACCTTGTGTGTTTGAGAGAGACGAGAGGGCGAAGGAATTGTGGTTGGCGGGCCAGCACCGAGATAGAAAAAGGAAATCCATCATGCTCAAAAGCTCCTGACATAGTGATGGTGCTCATCATCATGTCATCATCCTCCCCTTCCTCCCCCACAAATACAATTGTCAAACCCCTCAAAGCCCTCGTTCCTAGTCCTTTCTCGGCCGCTCCTGTTTGGGGAAGATTGGTTGGTGGTGGGGAAAGGGGAAACAAGAAACGAAAGCACCCTCAACTCAGCTAGTTCGCCACCGGATAAGCCACAGCTCTTCACATGCATGTCCTCCTGACCTCCTCCCCCTCCCTTGAGAACTGTGCCCCCTACGTGCATCCACCCCTCAAAGCACGCCCCCACCCGTACCATATGCTCGGAAGGTATAAGGCATTGAAGGATGAGCCGCAAGTCGCGTGTTTCAAAGGGCTCAACGGGCGGCGTGGGTATGAACATGTGTGTCTGTCTCCTCTCCTCATCCTCGTCTGTTCGGCGTGCGGGCCGGTGCCGTAGTACAGGCGCACGCCGAGGATCGGGGTTCACAAGGTTGAGGCAGGAATGAGGTGAGCTGGAACCATGGGAACAGATCCAAGGGAGGCTGTTTGTGCAGTGCTGCAGGCGCACCAGGAGTGCATGTTGGAGGAAAGGAGCCAGTATTGTGGGACAGGAGGCAGGGCAAGAAGAAAAGGCAGAAGTAACAAGAGGCCAAGAGATAGTAAGACGGAAGAGGGATCGCAGGCAGCACAATGAAAAAAACAAGATGGAAAATACAACCAACCCGCCCCCAAATAGTTGGCGATGATGATATGATTTCTAATGAGGTCCATCTTGGTCACCTGCGATTCCAAAGCGAGGCGTTGTTGCGGGGGGGTTGGAAGCCTAAGAAATCAAGCCAGAAGAAAAAAAAAGTCCCAGAAAAGGGGGCGCGGGTTCGGGGTTTCGGAATGCGAATCCGACTAGGATGATGGCGATCAGGAAGGAAACTTTCTGTGCGTTGCTTTTTTTCTTCTGCCTGAGGGTTGGGGGCCACCTCGCCTTTGCCCTGCCATGGGTGTGCCCCAACCAACGCGGAGTAGCCGATTTTAGTATCGAGAGAATAACAAAGACTGAGAAAGAAAGGGTAAAGCCCAAATGATCGACAGAGGAACAAAGTTGAAAAAAGGGGCATTGAAGACGGATGAGGCGGATGGAAGATGACGGCGGCAAGATCGTAGATCGAGTGTGGCACGGAAGAGAAATGTGGGAACAAGAATCAAAAAGACAAAGTGTGCGATGTGTGACAGAGAGCGAGAGGTAGAGTTGAGTTGTGTGTGCGATGGATGGTGGGGAGCCGAGAAAGCCTGCGCCGCAGGCTCGCAGCTAGCAGGTGACAGGCATAGTCTCGGCGTCACTTTCTTGTCACTTCGTTACCCTCCCATCCATCGTGGCTAGGTGTTTAGGCAAATGTGTTCTTTGAAGGCTTGCTCTTTTGTGCTCGGTGAAGGCGTGTGTGATATCCCGGGCGTCAGAGGGTTGGTTGGCAAGTGAAGGCATGATGGATCGGTTCTCGTTCCTTGGGTATGAACCACGGGACCTCCCGATGGGTCGAGACGTTGTGGCGGTGGCGGCTCGCGCCAAAGCCAATAGGGCCAGTGTATCCCGCCCAATGGTTCTTGCTTGCCCCTAGCAGAATCCCCTATCACCTCTCAGCACGACACGATCGCGATCGAGGGGGTGGCGCGGTCATAAAGGTGGCCGTGGCGGTCGCGAGCAGTGGGAGCACGGGCATGACCGCCGGCGCAGTCCGCCGCTACGGGAAGGGAGATCCTCTGGAATGCGCTCAGCAGGGCAGCCGTGACAACAAACCCGGCGGCCTCGTTGCTGACACCTCGCCTCGGTGAGGGTGGAGGGGTGGGGTTTCCCGGAGGAATCGGGGTGAGAGGGCCGGGGCGAGGGCCGTGCGGCGGCGGGGTGGGCGGGTTGACCGGTCGAGGGAGAGAGTACGGGGACATAGGGCTGTCGCTCCAGTGACTGATAGGGGCGGGCTTAGGGCACGTGTTGCCGGCTGAATGCTGCGGCCCGCACAGCTTCGCATTCCCCGAGTGCTTGGGCTGGTAAGGCGCTGGCTCACCGGCGCCCGTGGACAGGTAGACTGAAACCATGTTTGATTTTCCCAGGTTGGTCAAAAGAGGAAGCGTTGTGAGGCGATGGGAGGATAACCCTGTTATGAGACAGTGACACGCCACGAAACGTGAGGAGACTTGCTGTTCGTCAAAGCAGCAAACAGCAAGGGTGAAGGATATGGAAAAGATGATTCCGGGAAGAGATGTATGAGATGGGCTTGAAGGTAATTCGAGAGATGATGAGGGTGGCAGTGGTGATATTACTGCGGTTGAGATGCTTGCATATGTCGAGATGATCTAGCCGGCCGTCAAGAGAGGGAGTCACGCGTGACTTATATACTTCAGGGGCATTCGTCTCGACGAGAGGGCGATGACAACCAGCCGCAACGCACAAGGATGGTGATACAATGAAATATTTAGCAAATGAGATGAATGACTGAGAGGCGGCGCGGTTGGCGGCGTAAGGGGTATGAGAGACACGGAGGTAGGCTAAGTACTTCAGGAGGGCATGGATGCAGATCCGAACTGGTATGAGGAGCCAAGGAAGAGACGGAAAACGCGCCAGCGATGCAACGGCTGCTGGAGGGTGAAAGTGAATGGAGCTCCTAACAGGGCTAAGTACGGCCGAGATGCTCGTGACACCGTCTTACCTCCAGGTCTCTCTTCTCTTTCAACCCGGCTCGCTCACCGCATGACTGACGTGTTCGAACGTTTTTGGGGTCCCCTATCCCCACGTTCTAAAAGATATGAATAGTATTATCTCGGCATTACAGCCGAGGTAGACTAGTTCGGCTTTCGATTTGGACTGAGACCAGAACGGCCCCCCTCCGGACAACACATCCATCTACCTTCGAGAAGAAGGGATCGAAACGGAGGCAGGGATAGCAGGAAGGGGCAGAGAGGGTGGATGCCGGAGGAGTTAGTGTCCGACCTGGCCGTTCACTCATCTTGCCCTGATGGAGTAGGTGGAAATAAGCGGCGGCATAGAATAGCAACCTAGATGCAGTCTCAGGGGCAAAAGGGAGTCAGGGAGAGCAAGGGAGGCCCCACACGGCGGAGACGCGGACACGAGACGAAAACGGGTGGCACGCTGCTGTGGATGGATGGGCGGATGGCGGTCTGGTGGTCTGGCCCGTCGGCCTGCGGGCTGTTGATATTTAGAGCGAGGTAGACTTCCCTGGGGTCTAAGGTCCGGGGGAGCAGGGGAGCAGGCACGGTGGGTGGGAGGATTAGAAAGGGTTCAGATACAAACTCTGTTAGACTGCGGTGCGGGAGAGCATAGCAGGCACTGGCACTGGCACTGGGTGGGTGAAGCATGGCCAGGTGACAGGCGGCCGGGCCAGGCCCGCGAAGGCAGTACGGATAAGGGCAGCAGGGGAGGTGAGTTCTTGGGCACCTCAGGTGCGTTACAGACAGCAGACAGGTATCAAGTAAATTTGAGTGAAACGAAACGAAACAAGAACAAAACGGACGTGGCGATGCTCATAACACAAACACAGACTTGCGGAGTGGAAAGACACAGGCGAAAGACAAGTGGCCGAAGCCAAATGCGAGAGACATGACCGGGCAGTAAGAAGAATGGCAGAAAGGTCCCGGAGGGGATATGGGGCGTGTGGGTGTGCATATAACCTGGGAATGGGGTGTGCGTGGGAGCGTGCGCTTGTCCATATGCTTGTGTGAGACCCTGTGTCGGATGTGACAGCGCCTACTGGGCAGGATAGATTGACATTTGACTTGCCCTGATACCATGACACTTTGACCCCTTGCCACCTTGACGCCCTGCTTGACATTGACAATGACACCTGCAGCGCCGCCAGCGACGGACGGGAAGCCAAGATTGTGTGAATCAACGTATGGACGGATGGACACGATGGAGGGAGGGAGGAAGGAAGGGGGTGCCTGCGGACGACCCTTGGTCGCGGGATGCGGCCGACCGTTGGCTTGGGTTGGGAGGCGAGTCCCGGCATGGCATCAGGTTGAGGGCCAACAGCACCCTGCGGCAGGGCAGCAGATAGACACGTCCATGGATGCGAAATGCCCAATGCTATTTGTGGCCTAGAAAGTTCCTGGCAGCGGTGGTGACGACGACGACACGACGACGAGGATGACGATGACGGGACCGAGAAGCTAGTGTGGGATAGGAGGAGCTAGCAGGGACCGGCATCAGGGCGAGCCCGATCAGCCCGTTAGGTCCGGGGCCGGGACCGTGAGGAGAGGGGTCGGTTGGCTGGGACAATGATGACGTTCTCGTCGAGGCATTCTGAAGATTTTTTTTTTCGCCCATTTTCTTTCCCTCCTCTAGACTTCCCCATCTTGTGCAGATAGGGAGAGAAGATAGTGAGTACGTGTGTATAAGAGAGAGGCGTAGAGAAAGAGGGAGAGAAAGGGATGCAAAACAAGAGAAAGAGAGCAGGGCCCCGGCATTGGCCTTGGGGATTGGCAAGCAACTGACGTGCGGGTCCGCAGTTAGTGGCGGCGGCGTTGGCGGCGGCGGCGGAGGAGATGCAAGGGAACTTTAGCTCGTTGTCTGTTTGCCGGTGGCTGCGGGCGGGTGGTTGCGCACGCCGCTCGGTGAGTCTGGGCTAGAGGCACGATACCAGTGATGGTTCAGCAGAGGCCAAGGCGACCCAAGCAGGGTGATGCAAGGCGACCAAGCCATGCGCCTTGTGCCGCTGTTTAAACCCGCCAGCCGCCACCGCAGCCAGCAAACGGAAGCGAACGATTTGTTGGGAATCTAGTGTGTCTTGGACTCTTGGGATGACTGCGAGAAAAAGGTTAGATTGGGACACGACGCACGACTGGTCCTCCACGAGGCTTAGCGGTGTGCACGTTGCCAGATTTTGGCGCTGCAGCCTGCCTCTTCTTTCCCGACGTCGCCAGTCATGTGCAATCTGTACAACGGGTGTACCGACTAGATGTGCCCTCTGAGGCATGTGGCGTGTGGGGGTGATGAATGCCGTGAGAGTAACGACGACTGACTGACCTCGATGCCTGCGAAATGACCCGTTCCCGTAATTGCAAGGGCTGGCTGGATGTCTCCTAGTGTAGCGCTCGTTAAAACTTGAAGGAGAAAGGAGAGAAAGAAGATGGCTGAGAGTGCTTTGAATCTATACGAGGGTGCGAATAATTACCGCCGAATGACTGCTGTGCTGTGATTACGGAATACCTGGTACAGTTATTGATGCCATTCAGCACCATATGCAGGTACGGGTACGGGATTGGGCGGCGCGTTCGGGCAGTCATTCGTATCGAAATGTTGAAGAGCCCCATGCTAATTGGTGTTTAGGCAGACAATAATCAACATCAACTGGAGTTTGACAAAGAGGGGCCAGTGAAGTCGCCCGCGGTTGTTAGAAAATATCTCATGATGGGCGCCCAGGAGAGATGGCATTGCATTGATGGTCTCCCTCATCCGTCCGACTCATTTGGGGTTAGTTGTCCTCTCCTCGTTGCTGCAAGGGCGGGAAAGCTGGAAACTGGGGCCCATCGTTTGTGAGTGAAAATATTGATGGTGGGCGGAAAATGCGACGCTGATTGAGCCCGGAAGCGATGATATCTGAGATGCTTGATGCTTGGTTTTGTGGCTGGCGGGAAGCTCTGTCAGCGCAGCACTGGGATGGGGACGACGATGGTGGTGGCCGAGGTGGCCTGAGTGGATCGTATGGGGGTCAAATAGGCCTGCAGGTTAGCGACCTTGCGAAGCTAAGCTGTGTCGCTGAGGGGTCTGTGTAGCCGGAGAAAGCTCGCGTGGTCGCGCAGATTGGCCGGCTTCAAGCTGTGTAGAGCAGCACAGTCGCATGTTGAACGACGACATGAAGGGACGGGGACAGGCGGATGCTTATTCGCATCATTTCTGCTGAAGAAGGAGTTGTGACACAACAGGCGCAAGTGCAAACGGCGTTCTTTGCCGGTAGTTCGAAAACACTTGCCAGTTCTAGCGGTACGTACGACGAGGTGATTCCCAATTTCCATCCAGGGAAGGTCGCAATCCGGTATTGCTTCAATGCTCGATCGCTAAGTCCTGGCAAGTCCGATCCTGTGCCGGTGGCTTCGTCCACCATTGTTACCTTGTTCATGTTGCTCATCCGGCAGGGGCTCGTGGGGTTGTGCTAGGTGGTCTTGCCCGATGAGGCTTCATCCCGTCTTATTTCTATTGATACCCCTAATACTTGCTGTTCATGATCACTACCACCTAGATGTAGGTACCAGTTGCCTTTGTTGCGGTCGAGTGCGCACCCTGTCGTATGTTTTGCCGCCCCGCGGATGGCTCCTTCGCAGCTTTGAGACCCATAGATCTGTCGAACACCGTCGTGTCCACCCTGCGTTGTTGTTTTGCGTCCTTCCACAAGTGCTGGATTCTGTTGCCGTGAGGTGGAAGGGGCCGGGGCCGGGGAAAAGAGTCTCTAAATCAGGAAGGTGGGCTGCAATCCGGCTTCGATGCAACAAAATGCAACAAAGAACGCGGCGGAAGGTGGTAGAGAGGTAGGTGGTATGTAGCAAACGGAAGGAGGGGCGTCCCCCTCCAAAACGAAGCGTGAAAGAACAAAAAGGACTCCCCTCCAGGGGACGGAAGGAAGACGGGACGCCTCTTTCAGGCAGTCTTTGGGTCTCCCTTCCAGGCAGTCGTGAATCAGCCGGAGATTGTGGCTAGCATATGGAGTGCTCGGAATCCTGCAGCGGGTTTTGACGTGGCGCGTGTCCCTGGCCGAACTTTGTTGGGCGGGCGATCATCACGATCGAGGGAAGGAGGCAAAGATCAGACCAGTGTTGCTCCTGTTGTTTCCGTTTGCTGTGCTGCATCTTGCACTCAATGTCGGACGAGCGGCCAGAGGAGCAGGCTGCCGCTTGGCTGTCTGTCTGCGGCCGCTCCAACGATGCTGTCGGGCACGCCGTCGCGGAGAGATGATGGCTTCCGTCACCCGTCCACGTAGGTATTTTTGGTCTCCGCAAAATGCCTCGCAGGTTCCGCCAGAACGGGCCACACAGGGCAAAGGCAACGGATAGAAAGTTACGCGTAATAGGGTATATAAAGTGGCGGATCTGTTTAGGTCTTTTTTTCCAGCTCGCCGGCGTTCAGTAGCCGACTCAAGCGCGCCAGCAGTATGTCGTTGGTGTTCGTTTGGCCTTGTGCGCGGGTAGCACGGGTCCACTCGCAAAAGGTGTGGTACCTATTGCGTCAGCAGGGCTGCTTAGGGGGATTGTCGGGCGCTGGTTGGCTCCTGGACCGCTGTGGATTCGGTAGGATTCCCTCCTCCCGCTCGCCGCCCCATCCACATCCCTCCCACCCTTCGGCCAGCTCCTCCTCGTTCCTGTAGGGCTGGCCAGGACTGCCTTGCTGTGGGTGGTGCCAAGCAACGGCCAGATCCCACCTGTTCAACCGTTACACAAGAAAGATCGGACTGACGCTGGGCTGTCATTTCCCCCCTCTTGGGCGATTTCCCCCAGGAGATTAGGGGCATAAACTCGCCGTCCTCGTGAGATGTCATGCATCCCTGTCCTAAGAAGCTAGTTCGATGATCTTACATCGGCTCACTCCCCTGTGGCCCGTCGGAGTGACGAATGCGAGCCCAAAGCCGGTGTCTTGGTGATATACAAGGCACCAGCGACTCGTCGGAGTCATGCTCTGACGACGAGAAGCCCAACCGCTCCGCTATTCAGCGAGTTTGCTCGTGTCGTTTCTCTGTGCTATAGTGCTTGCCAGTTGCATTTGCCACCTCCGAAGCTGACCTAGAAGACCATGGTCATTATACGAGTCCGTTCCTTCGTCCCGGCTTGTTTGCTGGGCAGGGACGCAACACGACAATGTCACGATCAGCTTCGTTTCGTATTCCCCCTTCGGTGATGCAAATGGCAGCGCCGGGTGGGGAGGCACGCAAGGGACTTCCAGTCTTTTCTAATGTCGCCACGAAAGTAATTTCGGCTCTCTGCCAGTGTCGCGTCAATGCCCGACTCCGTTCTCCGTTTCGAAGATGGCGAGACTGCCCTGTCTGTTGACCTCTCCGAAGGTCTCTAGCGGCGCGAGAGCAGACACAAGGCTGACGGAGGGAGTTCTCAGTATCAGGTCGAGCTGACGGGGTGTCAAGTGTTAAGAACCGCCGCAGTTGTCAAACCACAGTAGTAGCGGGGCAGCCTCACGCTTTGAGTCAGTGACATCAAGAGGATGAGACGACCGAACAATGCAACGGAAGTTTACCCCGCCAGCCTTGCCCTGTTTTGGGCTCCGTCAGATCCTTCGGGGGTTGCCGCGTTCGATGCTGGACTGATTTCGAACAGATAACGCAGGAGGCTAACGTTCGGGGTCGAAGGCCAGAAGCAGAGACTATGGCACCTAAGGCGAGCACCGCGGTAGTGAGACGGATGGCAGTGCTTGGAACATAGCAGGCAATTTCAATGGCGTGGCGTAGCCCGGCAGACAATAGCCGCTTGGGAGCACGATCCCGGCTCCAGGGACGTGGTTCTGGGCAGCAGTGCCACCGAAGAAGCAGTCAACTGCCGATCAGTCGCCGCAAAATATCTCCGGACTTGTGCGTTGTGTGGGGTGTGGATAGAGGTAGCCTCCTTGTGCCTTAGTCTGAGCCGGCCTGGTCCAGAGCGTTCGAAGGCTCGGAAGGCAGTCGGTTTTTGCTGCAGTAACATCACCAGCTGTAACCTGTCTGAGACTCCCTTTGGAGGCAGTCGACCGAGGCTCGAAGGTCTCAACCAGAGTCTCAACCAAAATTCCGAACCCAGGTTCCACAGCGTCGGCAGTCCCTTCGTTGGTAGCCGCAAGCGGGTTGTGAATAGGCGCCAGGATGCTGTGAGGTTGAGGTTGGTTGGTAACACGACGAGTTGCTGCGCCCAAAAAGACTAAAGTTGAGAATACAACCAGCGACGGGGAGTTGCACAACGCCGTTTGAGATAAGATTGAGAGTATAAGACAGAGCGTGGCTGATGAATGCACGAGGGGACGGCACAGGCGGCGAGGAACACCACAAGCTCATGGTGTTCACGAAACTGCGTAAATCGGGGATCAGGGGCCGCATGGCGATACCCGCAACGTCGACAACGGACGGGATAAGTTCGGATATGGCCGAAGGCGTTTAGAAGAGAGGTCATTCAAGCGCTTGCTTGATCAGTGACTCTGCGAGAAGGCCGCACTTAAAGTTCCCTACTTCGAGATTTGAGACGCCATGTGGAAGATACGAGATACGGGAAGATGGGGCACAGTAGGAGGACGATCTGCCGCAAGTCCTTATCCACTTGCCATGCCTCGCAAAGGACCACGCAACAAGGTGAACTCAAGGGGAGTAAGCAAAGTACAAAAGACGGAAGAGGTCGGACTCTCGGCGGCTGAAGACCGGCGCAGGCCAAAACTTAACTCGGCATCCCCGAGAGCAAAAGAGCCTAGGCGCCAAGGGATCAAAGAAGCCTGAAGAGCATCCCCTGCGCGGAGAAGGAAAATATTCGTCACGAGTCAGAGGCAGGGCGCGGCGAAGATCCTGACGCGGCAAAAACATGTAGACGGGAAAATTAGTAAAAAGACGGCTGGAGAGACTAGCTGGGCATTTGCTTCTTGAGAACTTCGGAGTCTGACCTACTTTAATCCTAATTAAAGCCTGAGTGCCACTCTCCAAGTACGGCTGCCGGCCCCAAAGAAGGGCCATGCTGATGGGACCGACGTTTAGCCACGTTCACTCTTGCCCTTCCCATTTTAGAGTCACCAGCCGAAGAAAACGCGGCCCGCTACGAGGGACCCCCTCTCGAGCCCTTCATCGATGGCCACGACCTCCTCCACCTCCGCCTCCACCTCCACCTCCACCTCCTCGACCACGACTCAGAGACCGGGACCGACTCCGTCTATCATAGCTGCTATAGCTATCACGACTGATGCTCCGGCGTCCGCCGCCGCCGCCGCCGCCGCCGCCGCCGCCGCCACCACCACCGCCGCCGCCACCGGCTCGTCTCCGGGACCGAGATTCCGACCGATTTGAGTAGGGTGAATTGGATCGGCTGCGATATCCACCACCACCACCACCACCACCACCACCACCCGCTGCACCCCCGTCCTGGAGTGGGGATCTAGACCTGCTTCGCGAAGCAGAGCGAGGCCGGTACAGATCGGAACGATGGCGCCCACCACGACCAGACCCACGATCACCTCCTCCTCCACCTCCACCGCCGCCACCGCCGCCACCGCCACGACTGCCCGAGCCACCCCCAGCAGCAGCAGAACCACCAGCAGATGACGCGAGTCCACCAACACGCGCAGCTTGCATGATGTGCCGCGGGTCGATGTGCGGGTTCCCGCGGCGGGCGACGGGCGGGCCGGGTGAGAACTTGCGACGTGGCAGCACGATGGAGACATTAACAGTATTTCCATCGATCTGGCCCTCGTGCATGTTCGCTATCGCGGCCTCGGCGTCTGCTTCGCGGACGAACAGAATGTATGCTGTGCCGCGGTTCGTGTTGCCTGTGTAATAGCCAAGAGGAAAAAATCATGCGCGTGTAGCGCGTAAGATTTGATTCCCGAAAGTCAGCCTCATGCTACGGGAGCCTTGTGGGGGCGTAAAGTTGGGGTGCAGCAGCGACCAGATTTCGAGGCCCGCGGGTCCTAGCCCCCGAAAGGGCAAGAGGAGGAACGAAGGAACGCAAGGGAGCGGAAGCAAGAAGAACGAGATATGATGAGGTGGGAAGGCAGCCACAGGCAGCCATGAAATAATGGGCACACTGCTAAAACAAGAACCAAACTACTGACTTTGGCGGTTGAATGGTAGGTCCAGATCGCGAATCTGACCGTACTGGCCGAAGATCTCTCGCAGGTGGCTCTCGTTGATATTCTTGGTCAACCGCTCCACGACGATCTACTTCGATAAGTCGGAGAGTTAGTAAGTCTCTGTTTGCCTGTTTGCACACCGCAAGTTCGCCAGAGTCTTGGTTGGGGGGCGGCACAGCTGGCGCAGTGCCGGGGCCGGCCCATTTTGCCGGCCCGTGATGATGATGGTGATGATAATCACGGCTCCAGCTTCTGGCAACGGCGCCGCCCGCCCCCCCACTCGTTCCCATGTCCCATATCACATAACCCATTGCCAACTGACCTTGGTGCTCCGAGCCGCTGGGCTCTCACTCCTTCCTCTGTAGTCACGGTCACGACTGGGGCTGCGACTCAGGCTGCGGCTGCGGCTGCGGCTACGGCTGCGACTACGACTGCGACTGTCATAGTATCTGCCACCACCACCTCCTCCTCCGCCGCCGCCGCCGTTGCGGCGGGGGGTCGGCGAGCGGGAATGTCGTGATAGCGGCGTTCGCGACCGGCCGCGTGACGAGGCCCGTCTAGGGCGAGGGGATCTGCGGTCGTCATCGAAATCGCGCGAACGATCTGAGAGCGGGGATCGAGACCGGTAGTCGTCGCGGGATCGAGATCTGGATGGCATGTTGGAAAGAAATGCTACCACTCAAAGAAAAGCAACCAAAAAACAGCGGAATGAGTAATATGCTCCGGCACGAATACAAGCGCCTATTGAAGGATAAAACAGAGGCGCCTCGATTCGACTAGAAGAAAGGAAAGAATATGATCTGACGGCAGTGATAGGCGGCCGGGAGTCGCAACGCTGGTCAGGCGTTGGTTGGTTGGTGGTTTGACAGATCAATGAGCTTCCTCCTTTGAAACGCGACCAAAAAATTACTGACGCGACCTGCAACTTACTACCAACAGGCACAATCACGTGGGCAGACCCCACTTGAGCTCTGGGTGGTCCGTGCTTGCCAGCTTACCCACCCCATTCAATTGGACCCTGCATCAATCAACTCACGTCTTCGAGAACTTCTTTTCCCTCAGTCTGAGATTCATCCGACATCTCACTGCAACAACAGACGCAAAGCCCTTTTTGTCCAGTTGTTTTCGTTTTGAATACGAGTTCAAGGACGACAGCCACTTCCTATGGCGTGATATTAGGTTTCAGCCTCGAGCACGGCGCGAGGTCTGGGCCGTCTCTCTGCAGCTCCGCGCCTCCCAAGTTCATCTCGTTCCCTTCCCGCCATTCCATCGTCGTGCTCGTACTGAAGACGCACCACACACGAGAGTGGTCGCCGAACCGCTGAAACTTTGACGAGCGTCCACTTCCTAGTTCTCCATCGGACACGCCGTCAAACAAACCCCAGGTCCAATCATCATTTTGTTGATTCCCAAGCGCAAAGTTGCGGCGACCACTGACTGATCAGCAAATCGAGCGAGTAAGCTCCTTGAAGATGAGATGGCAGGCGGGCGGACCCGCATGGTCGAAAGGTCAAGTGTTGTTGCAAGTCTTGCTCCCCAACCAGAGCCCGCGATTTATCGTACTTTCTGCTCTCATTTCTGCCTCTGGCATCCTACCATGGGGCCTATGACTGCATATATGGCTTACGACATGCAAAATCTCTTTCAACACCTTCTGACCATCCTCGAGCCATCTTACGCAGGCTCTCTGTCTAGCTACTAGCTGCTGCTTGAAGTGATCCCCGCGTGGCTGTGCGGAGCTTAATTTGTGTCCACCAGGCAAGCTAATGAGACTTTGGGCAAGATGATGCAACAGGAGATGCCATCATCAAATCAGCTTCCGCAAGGAATGTACGATGGCATAATGGTCTCAGGATGTTCGACTCTCCGAGTTGGCGAGTTGGCTCGCTGGCTGGCCAAGGATTCAGGTCCCTGCATACACCTACATACCTGCGCTAAAGCTCAGAGCTTCAGGGAGTTCCACTTTTGTCACTAGAGGGCGCTAATTGGCTCAAATCGGTGGAGCCTTGGAGCTGGAGAACCACCACCCTGACGTCACAGGCGCCGATCACAGGGCAAACCACCAACCAAACTCAGGGATGACGCAGTATCAGTCACGGCACGCTGGGAAGCCTCAGAGCCGCTAAGTGATTTGATGACGATGGAGCCAGCGTGTAAGCCAGTTTGGCAAGCACATCGAGGAATCAAGTGAAATACATATGCCTCGTTTCCCTTCCCCTCGCTTGCTCCTCAAGCCTTTGCCTCTTGTCTTGGTATCTTCGCACAGCCAGACTTCATCGTCGTCCTCAGCATCATCGTCACATCAGACCTACTTATCCGTTGAGACCAACACCTTCAAACATCGGTACCAAACATGCCTCTCTTCTCTCGCACCACCGAGCCTCCCAAGGAGGAAGTTGTGGCCACTCCGACCCCAGTCGTCGAGGAGGAGCGCCACCAGAGGACCGGCCTCTTCGGCCGCAGGCGGTCCCCGTCGCCGGCCCCATCGGCAGCCACTGCCAGCACTCGCGAGACCTCCTCCACCCGCCACACGTCCGGCGGGGGTCTCTTCCGGCGCTCCTCGGACGCGAGCAGCACGCCTAGCCGCCATCGGTCGCTCCTGCACCGCACCTTCGGCAACGGCAACGACGACGCCGGCAATCTGGACCCGTCCATCGTGGCTGCCCGGGAGCGCGTTATGAGCGCCGAGAACGCTGAGGTCGAGGCCGACCGCGTCCTCGAGATCGCTCGCCGCGAGGTGCGCGATGCTCGTGAGCATGTCCGCAAGCTTGAGCTCGAGGCCAAGGAGGAGGCCCGTCGCGCCAAGATCAAGCAGTACCATGCTCGTGAGGTCTCTAAGAGGGCCAAGCCGCTTGGTCGTATGTTTCTCCTACCCCCACGTACCATTTACTCTTCTCGTTGGTGCCCTAGACATCATTACTGACGCTGCTTGCTTCTCAACAGGCCACGGCATCTAAGCAACATGAACCTCGTCCTCCATGGCCACGCAAATCACTACAGACCGGCATCTTTCCTTTGTGTCAGCCGAATTGCCACCGATAACACCAGTGGCAGACTGAGACCCCTCGTTCTGGAGTTTATTCTTCTTTTTGTAGTTTTTAGTTTCCTTGAACTGTACTTATAATAGCGTAGCGACTAGCGTGTAAAAACAGAACAGTATTTCAGCAAGCAATAATTGCCTACCTACACTTGTACCATACGCTGCCCCTAACATTACGCTCCACCGCCCAGTTCGTGCTCTGGAGAAATTCTAGGTGCCCCGAGCGGACCTCTCAGAACTCCCGAGTGACACTCAGGGGCCAACTTGTCAACCCTCAATCCTCGTCGACGTCTGCTTCCGAACCGCTCGGCGGAGTCCCGGGTCTTCCATGCTTTTCCTTCCAAGCCAAACTACCGACTCCAGCTGACCGGCCCTCTCTCTCTCTCTCTCTCTCACACACACACACACACCCACACACATTCACTCATTCCCATTGGCCAGAAACCTTGGGTCGGCGAGCGGGTACCTGAGGCTTCACAAGGCTTCGCCAACCGCGAGAGGGATAGTCTACGACGAGCTAAAAGGAGTGTTCTATCTATATATGGCGGCTTTTCTTTTGGCGCTCTGAAGCCGTTGTGTCGCGTGGCGGGCATCCGCCGACCTTGGCACATGACATGGCAGCAGAAAACTGATGACGCAAAACATTACAACAACTGGTCGGATGCTACCTCGAGAAGCGATCGACAACAACCCACAGCCTGAAACACAACAGGCGGTATGTATTCGAATGCTGAACCAAACTAAGGTACCTATTGGACCAAACCAGCTACCCAAGAGCCGACGCCGGATAATACTCCAGAATGCAATGATAGATGCGTGACTGACTGACTGAGACAAACTCCCATCTTTTCTTCGCTCGTTTCAAAGCCACAAAGCCCAGTAGCTGTTATACCTTTCCGACCAGCGAAGGCATATCGGGCACCTTCCCAGGTACCTTCCCACCTTACCCATAATGGATTATTACAAGTTTCCTAGTCGAAGGGACATTAACCCAGGGGGAGGGGGTAAAAGAAAAAGGAGAGACACGGCGTATTGGCACCGGAATAGCGAACGGGTCGTCCACTCAAAAGGCCCCCCGCCCTTACACGACCCCGTACATCCCACCAACACCAGCAGCAACAGCAGCAGCGACGGCCACGACAGCGCCCGTACACCTCGGCCCCCCAGCCCCAGCCCCTCCCCCCTGACTGCTCGTCGTCCTCACCCCCGCGCTACTCGTCGTCCTCGTCGAGCTCTCAGTCGTACTCGTCGACGACACAGGACAGCTCACACTGCACGGCAGCGCGCTCGTGAACGGCGTCGGCGCCCTCGCCCCCGTGCTCGTCATCGTACCACTGACCGCGAACGCGGGCGGCTGCAGGTCTATCTCCGGGTTCGGCACGTACCCCGGCGACGTGTCGGGGTTCAGCACGCTGTCCACGATGTGCACGACACCGTTGGCGATCAGCACATCCGGCTGCAAGACCTTCGCGTTTCCCAGCCACATGTTGTTCCCGGACCTGTACACGCCCAGCATCGCGCGCGCGCCGTCCGCCGCCGTCGTCAGGCGGCTCCCGTTCGTCAGGGACGACGCGGGCAGCACCTTACCGGGCACCAGGTGGTAGCTCATGACGCGCGCGAGGCTCGCGCGGTCGAGCGCCGTGAGCGTTCCCGCCAGGAGCTGGAAGGCCGCGTTCTGCGGGGCGAAGATGGTGACATCCGCCGAGTCGGCGAACTGGGGGATCAGGTCTGCGGCGTAGAGGGCCGACACGAACGCCGTGAGGTCCTTGTAGGCCGTCAGGCCCGTCGTCTCGAGGCGCTGCGGCGCGGTGAGCAGCGCGTCGGCGACGTGGACCACGCCGCCGGAGAAGACGAGGTCTGGGTCTACCAGGGTGGAGCGCGAGCCGGCGCCCGAGGTGACGATCACGTTGCCGCCGCGCTCCTTGTTGAGTAGCACCGATTGGCCGGCCGTCACGTTGGTGGCGCGGCGGTCGGTCAGCTTCGAGGTGGCGTATACGGTGGCGCCCTCGGCCAGGGTGGAGGTGAGGTAGGTGCCCAGGAGCGTGTGGTACTCTAGCAGGGCGTTGACTTTGGTGGTGTTCTTGGGGTCGAAGTTTTGGATCCGCGCGAAGGAGTCGTTGTTCGGCGCGATGACCTAGGTGATGGGAGTTGCGTGCGAGTTAGGTAGAGATTCGGGGAGAGTGATGCTGGGGCACTGTTCATCAGTCAGTTGGGGTGGCTGAAGGAACTACTCGACTTACAGTTACGCCGCCCACGGTTGGGAGCTGGAACAGGTAGTCCGTGTTGTTCTGAACGGATGATGCCGGTTAGCCAGTGGCTCTTCTGATGCTTGGCATCCAGATCGGTCCGGTCGCTCCCCGGCACGCCAAGACCCCGGCACGCCGAGACCCCGGGATGCTGGGACGCCGGGACGCCAGGACGCTCAGTGGAATTGATATGGACGTACCTGTACTAAGCTCCAGAATATCGAAAGCTCTGGTTTGCTTGAGAGCACCTGGTTCAGATCAGCCGGCCGGTTCTGTGCAGCGCAGAGGCTGAAAAAAGGCGCCGTCGTCAGGGCCAAAGGCAATAATAGCCTTGGCGCAGAAGTCGTCTGGAATAGTCTCATTGTGTCCAAACAGCCTCGTGCTAGGTCTAGTCGATGTCCCGATGCTCCCTGGACTCCTAGTATGGCAAATGGTCCCTGGTGATGAATACCGGAGTAGCGAACGACGTACAACCTGATGGGGAGCTTGACAACCTCGAAGATGCAAAGAAAAAGAGCAGTGGCTGGGCAGACGAAGCTGCTGGATAAAAGTGATGATGAGCGAAGAACGAGTGAACTCGGGGGATCGAGGAAGTCGATAAACGGGCGAGGACCTCCAACATCGCAGGACCCGCGGTGTCTAACCCTCGTCCTCCTCGACAGACGATTCTGAAGAAAAACGAGCGTCGGACAGCAGCCTTGATAAAACAAGAGGCCAAAGGCTAGTGCCTCCCCAGACCAGAACTCTCCTATCAGGATGGGACAATCATCATCTCCACCCTCTCGTTACTTGAGTCTTGGTACGACGACGGCAGGATATGAATCGCAGCGAGAAGGCAAGCAGTGAAGCACGGAATAGAGACACAATGGGAACAGAGAGTGGGAGATAAGGAGCAACAGATGCACAGCATCACTTTTGAGGCACCCGACCCGACCTCCGAACCTGACCTGACCTCCTGGACCTGAACGCTACGGACCAAATCCACCGGCCCTAGTGTGTGTCCTGCTAGACTTTTTGGGACCTTTTGGAGTGGAATGTCGTGTCCATGCAACCCGGGCAATACGGTGGACGGGGTAGAACACTGCAAGCAGACAGAATAAGGTCAAGAACCGACCGACCAACCCCCCAAAGTGCCTCTGTTGGGTGGTAATGGAAATTGCAAAATGATACTGGTCACAGCCTGTTTAGGACTACCGTGCCTGAGGTGGCGTGTCTCTTTCCTGTTCATGGGAAGGACGAAAGGAGCATTCGCATTGTCTCATCAATTAGCCCCCTGCTCGAGCAAAATCCAATACCCCAAATCCGGCAAATGCAATGCTACGTCAAATCCGACAACTCGCAGGAAACTCTAACGGTTTTTTCAGGCGGCGGCGTCCGTAACCTCAACGAGCCAACAAGGAAGGGCGGTTGGTGGTGGCAAGAGCAGGTCCAGGAGGCACCGGCCCTAGCGGCGGCGGTAGATGGGACAGAAGCTGAACATTTTCGCAGCAACAACAAGTTCGGAATAGATGCTCTGTACGGGCTGATCCGCGTCGTGCCGTGCGCTCTGTGTCCGTTTTACTTCTAACCCACGTCCTTCGTGCTTCCTGCGGGACCTGACACGAGGAATGGGCCGCATGCGTCCGGCTGAATGGGCCACATGAAGTTGACAACCAATCCAGCCCGCAATGGCGATCACGCCAGGCCTCTCGGCATGTCGGAGCACCAACTTTCTCTTCTCTTGAGACACAACAGAAGGACAGAGGGAAAGGGAGGGAAAAGGAGAGGGATCAACATCGAATTCGTGATCTTCCAGACTATGGAGCCGCTAGTAACCAGCCGCTGGGAACATCAGCCAGCCAGTCGACCAAAAAAGTCTCAGGATTGCAGATACGAAAAGATCCATCACCAACAGCTTCCTCGGAAAAGCAAAACGATGAGCTAAATGCCTCCCGACCTGGAAAGAAAATAGCAGAATAAGAAAAGAAAAGATCCTGAAACCATATCAAGCGGAAATAGGTCGCCCTAGAGTTAGGTGGGTACATGTTCCGAACTTGGAAAAAGAGGAGAGACACGACACAGGAACTGGGCATGAAAGAGCTCGGAGGAGGCGAAGCAAGAAAATTGAACCCACGATGGAGCAGCAGCTATCCGCCCCCAAAATGCACACTGACCAACCAGCTTTTCCAGGGAGGGTTCCAGCTCCTTTGGAAGACTGATGGCGGCATGCAGGACATGCGTTAGCAAGCAGAGCTAGAATGCAAAGAAAAGCCAGCGAAGCAAAAGAGTCGGCAGGAATACGAAGAGAGCTGCAGACGAATTGACTCACGAATTTGAGGCTGTCGACAGGACAAAACCTTGATTCTAGCAACGATCGTCCCCCAACCCAAGACGCTGTCGATGCCGCCCAGAACCCGCTGGAACCCGAACCCGCAATTGTGGTCCAGCGCGCACGAACCCTCCGAGGATCTCCCTGGCTTGACCCCTTAATCCCCTGTCTTGTGCGATGCCTAGACCCGAACAGCCAGCGCCGAGAGATCTCCAAGACATGATCCTGGTATTTACCGCGTCGTTTGCACCTCAGGTAACTTCGTATCTTTTGAACGTCAAGATATTGAAACCTCACCGCCCTATCTATCCTCTGTGCCTATTATCTTCCGTCCCGTCCCGCTCTCGCAAATCACCGAGCCGGGTCAAGCTAGTGTCACCAAGGGAAGGGGAGGGGCCTTTGCTGAGCTGGGTCTCACGGATCATCATCGCATTGATAGGACCTTTCTTGTTTCTTTCTCTCAGTCGTGATCGGAGGCCGAAAATATTGTCCGAAGTAAGACCTGATCTTTCCCATTGGCAGCGATGCAAGCACACACGCACGCACGTAGCTGCGCACGCATACGCACGCATAGGTGCTCACGCCCGCGGAGACAGAGAAGCTGCGCTGCACTGCACTGTTCCCCCCCGCGACGCTCCGTCCCGCTGCGCTGCTTTCATGGTACTGGTAACACAGACGGCCTACAGTAGCAGTAGCCTGCTCATCGCAACCTCTTCCCGTATCTCCCCCGACCTGCCTTGACATTGCAGAATGTGCCAAGCAGCTGTCCTGTAGGTCCTGTCCCGACTGCATCTGCGCACATGCAGGAACGGGACAGAGACTCACCGACGACATATCCCATCCATCACTTTCCTTGTCGCACAAATAGTGCCTCTCGGTGTCCGTCACAATAGCCACAGTGATCACCACGAACGCCCACCTCTCCTCTGACAGCGCATCACCGCCTGCTCCCGACCCACTAACCTCTCAAACTTACCATTGCCTATCATCGCGGCTCCGTGATAGTCACGTAAAACCAACGACCCACGGCGCTAGCAGCAGGGAGGCAGGGATGGAAGGAGGGAGGAAAAAATACGATCCGTACACCAAACCCGAAAGAAACCAGTCAGCCACCTAACCTCCGTGGCTCCGAAGATACCAAGGGAACTCAGACGCACGCACGTAGCGCATGCACTCCACAGCTCAAGCCCGACACACGTGTATCACCACAGACTAAACAACACACCGTATTCTTTTTCGATAGTTTCAGAAGGTGTGGGCCCCGGACAGTGAGCGCCCAGCCCAGCTGAGACCCAGCAGACCCGGGCCCCATCCGACACGTATCTAAGGTACCTAGGTAGGTTGGTATCGATGTCCATATGTGCCAAGGGCCCGAGCAAGCATGGGTGACTTCAGGAGGCTCTGTCTGTCGGCGTCTTGGCATCTTAGGCCTCTCGGACTCCCTCGGCCGGGCCCGGCAAGATAGGGAACTCATCAGTCACGACCGTAGCTGGGCTGGTAGGAGAGCCGCATGCATGCATGTTCCCGTCGCCGACGAGATAGGTAACCAACTCAGCTAGAGGAGCAACCAACCCAAGGCTCTCGCCGGGACCCGCGTGCGTGTCACTCACTGGGAGTTCTTCTAGCCGGTGGGCCGGCTGGCTGGCTGGCTGGTCGCCTTGCAGGTCGGCTGGCATACTGGCCGTATCCCTCCTGCGCTCGGAGTGTTGTCTGATGAACCGAAGACATACACTGACACTGTCGATACGTCTGTTCGCGGCTATTCCCACACACGCACGCAAAGCCGGAGCCCCCGTCTCAATCAAACACCAATACTCCATAGTTCACTTCATCATCAACGTAAGTACCTATATCGAAACAAGCCCCAAACCCTAAGAAAGTGATCACGCGTTCAAATAGCAGTTAGAATTATCTCCATAGTTTCCAGACGAGCACACCC
>PYST01000300.1:0-45435 GCA_003049485.1 Ophioceras dolichostomum | reverse complement strand
GGGGATCAACGAGGTCGTCCGCGGTTAGGAGAAGAAACCAGAACAGCAGCTGAACTCGCGCACAAGCTAGAGCAAGTCGGACTTCGTAGCGCTTCCCTCCAACTTATTTCACAAGATCCCACTCACATTTCTCCCGCTGATGCACACTCAGGCGGGTGTCTTTGTGTTGCCGAAATCTAGACACTTAGACGATTGTCTGGTCCGGTTGGCTCCGCGGTAATGGGCAAGGGTTGGCATGGTGCCAGCGCGGTAGTCGCATCAAGAGCTCGGGGCCAACAGGAAGGACGTAGGGGGTGGAATGAATTGGGGTAACAAAGGATGCCTTCGAGAATCCTCGTTGCCGGAGTGTTTCAAGCAGGGGGGAGTAAGGAAGGAACAAAGAACAACGCCCCGGGAGACAACAGAACGCGGGAAGCAGACACGCTGAAAGGGACGGCAGAGAATGGATGGGTGGGTATGTACGCGCTGGCTATTATTCAAAGGTAACGCAGGACGGAAGCAACGACATCTGCTTGTCTCTGGATTCCAAGACCACAAACAAAAGATACTGTCCTCGACGCATATTCAAGATGGAATGGCAAAGCGGGCGCCGTTGGCAATGGGGGATGCGTTGAGAAGTGATCTGGTTGCCACGAGAGAGATTGATGAAGAAATGATCTACTAAATGACCGAAGTGCCCTCTCCTTCCCGTTCGTGACTCGATTCTCGGATAAACCCCGCTGCCAACATGCCTTCTGGCTTTCTTCTCCGCCCCATTTCTTCACGTCAAAAGAGAACAAGGCTCACACCACCTCATAAGAAGGACTGGTGACTCTATACACATGGCTGATGACTTGGCAGGGCGCAGGACATGGCCACCCTCGAGGGCCGAGCGAAGCTACACAAGCCAAATACCATCTATTTATTGCTCTAAATGAGCTTCAAGCTTGAATTTCAGTGGGAAATCAGATGGTCCAAGCCTATTATGCTCGTCCCTTGCTACCAGGAGATGGAGGATGCGGGTCAGCCTCACGGGGAGGCAGATGGTCATCATCAGTGGCCACTGGGGCTCCACACATATTCGCCCTATACCTGCTTCTCGGTGATGGAGTGTCGTAAGGGGTAGGGAATCCAATGAGTGTGGGACGCAGGTATGGGTGCCGGACAAGCGGGAGAGAACGCCGCAGAGCAGTTCGGAGCGCGGCACCTTGACATCGTCGCTCAGGCGCAGCGAAAGAACCATACCGTCGTCATCAGCAGTTTTTATACTCCAGGACGCGCAGAATGGGGATTCTCGACGTCGTGACGTTGGCGAGTAACCTTAGTGTAGAGAAGTCTTAGGATCGAGATAGATCAGGCTGACGAGAGAGATAGGGGTGGATGCAGTGCTAGTAACAGCGAGCGTCACGGTATGTTCCAGCGCCGATTTCTACGATATGAGTCGCGATGGCCTCATATTCATTTCCACCTTGACTTGAAATTCTCTGAATTCAATAGGCCAAGCGAATCCTCAAAGCAAAAGGCATTGATGTTCCCCATGACTGATGACTGATGACTTGGCTTGGCAAGAGACCAATGCATCGAAGTGGACATACAGAGCACAGTGATTGCATAATTTTCCAGATTAAGCTACCAAACTATGTTTCATAGTGCCAGTGTATTTGGCGAAGAAGAAGATCAAAGAATCGCGGCAGGCGTGAATGCAGGATCTACCTAAGCAACAGGTCACTCTCTAGCAATTACATGTTCATGTCTCATTACGAGGGAATTCTCATCGTTCCCGCATCACTTACGGTGTGCTTCTAGCTTTCAAACATAGTTATCTCACCCTGGTTGACTCTGCTTATGCCGAAGACCTGCTTTCAAACAGGCAGATCTCGAGGCAATTCTTACGACTTAGATCCTGAACTGGAAGGTCGGCGTATACCGGCAAACAAACTGTAATCAAATACATAATACCTAGCATAGTAGCAGCCCTCTTGTCCAGGAGCAACGATGAGAGCTGCGAAACTTGTGACATTACAATCTATTGTACACAATAGCCGGTTATTCCCTGGTTGTCCGAAGGCATTTGTAACCCATCAAGCTTCTGCATGAAGGCACCTTTATTTCAACGTGCATCTGTGTTTGTACGCTTTACTCATCCCATTTTTGCCTAATAACAAGGCTAACTCCGGGAGGGGTGAAGGAACTTACCACCGAATTCCAACTTACGCCCCTCCTTCCAGGAGTCTACGTTCCCAAAGCATTCTTCCAGCTCCGCCCTGCAAGCAAAGTAGTATCCGGTGATCATAGTTCGGTAGACACCCCGGACGGGGGCTGGGACGTAGTTTGGTTGACCGTCTAACTTTTGAAAGTACGACTCCAGAGCTTCCCTTACTTTTACGCTGGTGATCAGCAGCGCGCCAACATCCTGATGACGATCCTTGAGGATATCAAGGCCCATGACGTCCTCGTAAAGATCCATGAATGCCCACAGGTATCCCAAGAGCACCAGATTTTGCTCCACTGGCATGGCCGAGAGAGCCACCAGCTCCCGAGCGAACGTCCAGCTCCGCTTAGCTGCTGGGTGCCACCATTTCCGTAGAGCGGCCTCGAGCCCCTGCGTCGGCTGTTCCGGCTCTTTCGACTCCGTCGGTTTGTAAAAGTCTGAAATATAGACGCCCAGATCAAGAAGGCTCGTTATAGAGCTCCTCCCAGAGCAGAAGTTGATACTCCCCATTTGCTACTCGAGTATATGACATATTTCGGCTTGGAGGTCGGAGTGCCGGGCATCCAGAGCAGTTCCCAGGGACATCAGGAGCGTGGTATGGGCGAACCACAACGGGAGGAGCCGCGTCAGTGGGGGATTGGGCTTGATCTTAAACCTTGAGCGAGTCTGGACATTGGCCGGTGGCACTGGCATCGGCTCATTTTTATTCCTCGAACTGCGGAAGACCCATTTCAAGTACGCCCCTCGTTATCTCCGTCTTGTATCAAGATAGTTTGGCTGTCACAATGGGCCTCATGCTTTCTTGGCTGCAACAGTGCGGCAAGCCTGGTCGAAAATTGGGAAGCGCGGGAAGAGGTTGTCTGATTGAACTGAGTAGCTTCCGTGGGCTTGTTCCCCGCCCACGGACCAGTGTTTTCCCTTCGCCTCATCTTTGCGGCTGCCCCAAGGAAAGCTCGGGGATGTCTCATCCGAGTTTCCTCTCCGATCAAGGTATTGGGACAGGGCGTATCCAACTTTGATCCTTGGCCAGATGTAAACCTCGTTGTACTCGTCGAGGAGCAGCCTGGCGGCCTCCCACGCCACGACGGACGCGGCTCGCCTGAGGCTGAAATATGTTTTTTCATCTTGGAATCCGAATAAACGGACAGCGGGTTCAGCCATCACTTCCGCAAGAACGCCAGGCTGCTGGACAGCCATCGACGCCATCAGATCATCTGCTTTGGCGACTTCGGCTTGAATGGCGAACCCGATGATCTCTGGGAGAAACTCGCACGGGAAGAGGCCAATCAGGAGGCCACCGACAGCCCTGCGGCAGACGGGCCTGTCCGCTGCGGCAGACGATATTGCCTCCAGAAATTGAGTCTCGTGCCCTTCGCGCACGTCCCCATAGAGCTGCTGTATAAGAGCGCACAAGGCACCTTTTCGGCCGGGATTGTAAAACCGCGGTAGGATGCCCCAAGCTTTTTTGATAGCTGCGTAAGACTCTAACCAATCCGGTGCTGCTCGGAGGAGGTGTTCTAACCACCTTCCGCGTACGAGCTCGAGAGGCATCCTATTCCGGAGCCAGTGACTGCCCCCCTACTGTCTTTGCACGGAAGTTTTTCGTCTGCGTCAGAGCTTTGACGAGAAACAAACTCCTTCCAGTCCTGCTTCGCTCGCCGGCGAGCGCCGCGAAGAAATTCTGGGATGTCTTGGGACCTCAGGTCACTCCTCGAGAGTATGGAGTCGGGCTGGCTGGGTTCCTCTTGAATGGCGGCCGAAAAGAACGCCAGTAGATTTGCGCGAGCCTGGAGAAAATCTGCGTTGCTGCATTTCCCGAGGTTATGCAGCTTAACGAAGCTCTCTTTATAAATGGGGAGCAGATCCTCTTTACTTGCTTGCGTGGATGCTTCCTTGGCAACTTTCTCGTCTGCGAGAGCAAACCTATCCTTTCGGGACTTGGCACCTTGCATTGCCTTTGGTAAGAGTCGTGCGTTCAATCAATGTATGAGAATGCCGTGGGCGTAAAATTTGCTCAGCATAAGTGTGCATGGCGGTGTGGTGGATGATGGAAAGTAGGCTGTAAAACTGGCCGGGGAAACCGTTTTGAGGCACTGTCCACTAGTGTTGTGGCCTTGGCTCGACCTCTTCCATCGAAGGGCTTGACTCCTTATGCGTTTTGCCGGAGGTCGATGAGTCGGAAAATGCATCTGGGGGACCATGTTGGTCGAGTGATGCCATGGACGGACAAAGAATACGGAGCCAAGAGACGCCATTTCTGGAATGTGACAGGGAAAGAGACAAGGGGGAAAGGGCGACGGAATTGTTGATGGCACAGGCAACGTACAAGCGGGAGGCCATGACAAAGAATGGGTGTGAATGATGTGGTTGATGATTGCACACGAGCAAGACGGGACAGGACCAAAAGTGCCTGCCACTCACTTATGGAGCACCAGGGGACCGGTCTCTGCCCACATGCGGGCCGCGACGGAATGACTGGGTAGTATTGGGGCGCGGGCCGTGATCAAAATTTGATCTGCTCGTTACGCTGCCTTTGTTCATCGAGACACCGGGTCCTGTCCGACTCCTGAAGTGTCTCCGCACCATCGACCAACAGCTCCTCCAAACATGACCAACCCATAATTCGTCCTCCACCCGCTCTCGTTGGTTTTCAACAGTCTGGATGGACCGTGACGCGCACGGTTTATTGGCTCATAACCGTTGGCGGATGGATGACTCAGTAAGACACCAACCCAAGGATCGCTTGTGGGCTGGGCAGACAAGGGCATCAATTGCATTCGCATTCCTCCAACAATGGCGATCGCACTTTCTTCCATGAGAGGACAGGATAATCTGCCGGAAAACAGACTGTTGTTGGTCGGGAACAGCAACATCCAAGGCGGCTGCACTCCCGTCGATGCGGGTCGTCGTCATCAGCCACGGAATTGAGCTCCCCACATGCCTACGCTAGCATCACAACCCAGGCCACAGTGTGGGGCCGACTTCCGACATCACCCCCGATACAAGGCTGACGTACGTTTCTTCGCATGTTGTCGCTCTGGCTGGGACTGGTTACGTTCGGTGGTTCTCGACGTCGTGTGCTGGCCATAATGCGCGGAGTGCGACTGATGTTGATGCACCCAGAGAGGTGCTGGCCCCACAATGGTCGAGTGGGCTCCGGAAAACAGCATCACGGCGACCGGGGGGCCGAGGATCCGGTGGTTCGGCAGCCTAGCCGTCCGCGTGAAAAGAGTATGTCCCGGATAGATGAACGGATGCCTCTTCCGCGGAGGAGGGCAAGAATGGCCCGTCTGCATTCGCGACAACTCTGGAGGGAGGCGAAGGCTAAAGCTGCTGCTCGGATGCGACCTACCGGGACGCGGAAAGTTAGCACCAAACTCCAGGCCAGGCACGATTCACTATGGAGTTTTTACACTACGGAGAGGGATGGAGCGTGGCTGAGGAAATGATGGCATGGGTGGCTCGAAAGCACGAGTGTATTTACACCGTAGCTCCTGTGTGTCGAATCGGGTAGAAACCTTCGAGCCTATTCGGTTTCCCTCCTGATGCAGTTGAGATCAGAGTTCAATCGAGAGTTTTCCGTGTCCCTCTCTTCCCAAGCCTGCCTGCCCGAGACCTAGGGCCTTGTTCCGTGAATACCCGCAGGGTTTGTGACGATTGATGATGTAAGTAGTAGTGGCAAGTGATGATGACGGCGCACCAACAGGTTGTCATCATCCGGGGGACCACCCCGACCGGGACGGGACGAGCCGAGCATACCTAACCATCGCCAAAAGGGAGGAGAATCGGCGGTGCTCATAAGCGGTAATGGGACTGGGAGCGACTTGCAATACCAGTAAGTCGGATACCTGGTACGAGGCCGTTTGTTTAAGGCGACGCTCGTTCAATCTTGGTGAGGCTGGTCACCGACTACCAACACATGTGTGGGAAGATCCAGTAGACCTATCCTCCCGGCCTGTTCTCCTGTGTGGGAGGCTGAGGCCGTGCAAGAGGCCGTTCCCTGATGACGTTGTTGCAAAACGAGGAGTTTTTTTCAGCCCTCGTTGGGGGCGTCGCGAAACTCGTTCGGCTAATTCTTGCTGTACGGCGGCGGAGGGTCAAGGAAATTCTGAAAGGGCATTGTTTTCCCTGCCTATGATACTCCATATATATTAGCAACCAGCCCTCGATGTACTCTCTTGTTTTTCTCCTTGGAATCCTAAAAGAGCCCTGCAGGTACTTGCCCTTTGTCGATGTCTGCCCAACCAGATGTATAGCGTAATGAGAATCCCGCCCGCAGAGAAGACTCCGATGGTGGTGCCGATGATTCCTTCCGTCGACCACGCCGAGCTCTTCGAGGAGTCCATCCTATCCTGTGGAGCGGGGATGACCTCGTCCTCCAGCTCCGCCTGGGCTCCTTGCCCGTCCACCGTCGGCTTGTACACACATGTCTCCCGAAATAATCGGTGGAGTGTCGCGTTGGCGTCTGAGAGTTGCGAGCCGCAGCTACTCGCGTCAGTGAGACACGATGTCAGGCCTGTGAAGACGTTTTCAAGACGGCAGAAGCAGTTTCGCGTCAGCTGCGCCGGGCAGAATTTCGGGATCAGGGCGCTGCGGACACAAGCCTTCGCGCAAAGCGGTAATGTCTGGAGCGTGACGATCGGTGGGACACCGCAGAAGCCGCTGAACCAGTCTTCGACGGGCGGCCAGTCGTTGCCGGTGCAGTTTTGCCCGGTGCACTTGAGAGGGGCGAGGGCGCCGCAAAAGCAGTCTTTTGTCAGCGGTGCTGTGCAGCCAATAGAGGTGGAGTGGTATGGGAAGCAGTCTGTCCCCTTCGCGCATTCCGGCAAGCCCGAGAAGTCAACTTCTGAAGCTCGGGTGACTGATAGCAAGGCTAGGAACTCGAGAAGGCCCAGGAGGGCAAGAGGTGGAGGCATTGTCCGGAGCTTGATGGCTCTGATTGCGGGGGATGTGTCCTCGTTTGCCGAGTTCTAGAAACATAAAGAGAGCAAATCAGTCAGGCTGGCAAATGTTGTGGAGGGGTGCCAATGATCTTTATCCCAGAGCGGTGGCGTCGCCAGCCCCACGAAGTGCCTTGGTGCCTAAGCGCCCATATGGGCGTCGCAACGAGTCCCAATCGAGTAATCGGAGATGAGCTGGACTGCAACTGAGGGGGCCAATATTGGCAAATTCCTTATCGCATGGTGGTGCTGCCCTCCTCTTCTCTTCCCCTCGTCCTTTCAGTTCCTGCCAAAATGCCGTGTGTCAGTTTGCAACAATTATTATACACCTGACCTACGATTTCGCTGCTCAGGGTTGATCGTATTTCAAACAATAATCAAGTGACATCAACTTTCTTTCAAAATACCATACCAGAGATACGAATTTGGTATCGAGGCAATGGATTCCATCAAGCTGCCGTCCCCATTCCACATACCGTTCCTCCTGCCGCTCCTCGCCCTCAGCCTGCCCCCCCTGTCATCACCCGTCGCGCTAGACAAAACGAACCTCGACGCCCGGGTCGACCCTGTATCATCAACCAGTGCCGCCGAACTCGAAACCCGCGCTAGCACCAACGCCACCAAGTACGGCGACGTCGACGTAACGGGTTTCCCAACATGCGCCGCCGCCAACTGCATCCAGTCCCAGCAACTGTCTCCCTCTCGCTTGGGCTGCAGCGACGCGGTTCTGACAGCCGACTGTCTCTGCCTCCGAGCCCCGATGCCGTTCGAATGCGCGCCCTCCGGCCCCTCGGACGAGAACAACTGCTGGTATCAAATGGAGGACTGGCTGGCCGGAATCTGCGCTCCCGTCGGTGGAGTCTCGCTGGTGGGCGCCGAGACCGTACCTCCGTGCGCCAAGGCCTGCGTGTTCTCCCAGCTGAGCACCATGGGCTGCCGGAACCCGACCCGCAACTGCCTCTGCGTCCTCACTCGACAGAAAATCATCGATGCCGTCTCTTCGTGCGTCACGCAGAGCTGTGTCACTACGCTAGTCCCCAAGATGGTGCCGTCCTTCTCCGCGGCCGCTTGGCGCGACGAGCTGTGCATGACCGGGAACACGAGCCAGTACGACGCGGGAGCATTCGACGCCCACGTGAAGATGGTGCGCGATACAAAAATCGCCGTTCCTATTGTTGTTTCGCTTCTCGCAGCGTTTCTCGCAGTAGTGATTGTCTCGGTGGCAGATGACAAGGAAGATGGGATTTGCGGCCTTATAACAGTCATCGTAGTAGCTCTGGCAATAATCCTACCTGTAGAATTTGCTGCGTATTGAAAATATCTAGATAGCTGTACCTATGCACCTGGGATACTAGTTGGATCTTCCCAATACATAGCTGGGGATATATCTCTTGAGTTACCAGCCCGCGTCTCGAGGTACTAGAGAATCGTACCGTGGGTTTCGAAGTGACTCCCACAGTTATTCAGCATCCTACAAATGCATTTTATATACCACGAAGGCGATGACTGCCTTACGTACATGTCTCGGTACTCCTTCGTTACCTTGTATGAAGAAAACAAGACCTTTCACCTTTCTCCGCGCATCCTTTCTCCTTTCAACTCCACAAACGCTCAGTCTCATCAACAGACCCTTTCACTACAAACACTATCCAAACAGATATATCAACGGGGTATACCTACCGCAGGTAGGTAGGGAGGCAGATCAGTATATAGGCTAGGCTCTTACATAGCATAGCCTTCATCTAGGACGCCAACACCGCCAACCACCCAGAATAGCCGGCAAGCTATTATAATGAACGTACTTCTCTAAAAATTCCGCAACCAGTACCTCCCAAAAATCTCATAGGCCCCCAATTATAGACAATAAACGACTTTAATTCTAGAAATTGAAGGAGGTGTTATAGTCCCAAGACTGGAAAACATCCGCCATCCACCCATCGTTATCGCTCGTAAAGTACATCCCCGCAAGAGGGTCATACTGGGCCGTCGGCAAATGCTGCTGATGCATCATCGACATCCCGCTGCCGTCCATAGGTGTCTGCATGACGCCGCCCATGGGCGAGACGATCCCATCGCCGGGAGCGGCCTCTTGCATCCCCGACATCCCATTCGCACCACCCGTACCATTCCCCTCCTCCCGCTCACCCTCCGCATCCACATCCCCCTCCGCATCCGGCCCGCCGCTTCCTCCTCCTGCCGCCGCCGAGTTCTCCTCGTAACCCATAGCCTCTCCAGCCTCCCCGGCCGCCGGCGCACTCGCAGCATCAGCCTTCTTTAACTCCGCCTCCCACCCCACCCTCATCGACTGCATCATATGCAGCGACTTGGCAAACGTATTCAAGTACGCATTGCCCGGCGTGCGCGGGTCGGGCTGCTGCCCACCAGCAGCGACGGACGCAGCCGACGGCTCGGGCGGGAAGGGCCCCACGCCCGTGAGCTCGGGGACGCGCTGGAAGTTGGCCATGAGCTGGTCCGCGATCTTCAGGAGGTCCATGCGGTCCCTGACCGCCCCTCGATCCCACAGCGGGTCGTCGAGGATGGACAGGCGGAAGAGCGACATCATCGCGTGCGCGATCTGCGAGAGGAACCCGAATGTCACGCCGTGGTAGTACATCGGGTCGACGGCGAGCGCGCGGTCGAAGAAGCGCGCTAGGGACTCGACGCAGGCGTGCAGGTGGTCGAGCTGCTGCAGGGGGCCGTTGGCCGTCGTCCTGGCCGCCAGCGGGGACTTGGTCTTGTCGAGGAGGGACTCGCTGAGGAGGAGCTCTGTGCTGTAGAGGGCCGGCTCGACGCCGTCGTGGTTGCGCACGTTGGCGGGGATGGCGGCGCGGACCTCGCGGAGCTTCTCGCGGAGGGCAGAAACGAAGTACACGGGGAGCCCCTTGGTCAGGTCGCTGCCGGGGGTCGTGAAATCTCCAGGCTGCCAGCGTGCGAGGGTCATTTGCTCGATTATCTGCTGGAGTTTGACTTGCGTGACGAGCACCGAGTCGCCGTCCCATTCGGGGGATCGGGCGAGGTCTTGGAGCATCTCGTCCATATAGGCCGTCCAACGAAGGGGGTCGGTTCGCTTCATTACCGTTGCGGCCCTGAATTAAGGGGGTCAGTGCTATGGGTCACGCGGAAGGCAAGTGGCAGACATGAAGAACAAGGAAAAAGTTCGGTAGACGACTAACATGGAGGTGAGCCAGTAAGCGGCCAGGCAAGCCCGCTTTTCTTCATTCGTCGACCATCTCCGATGAGACCAGTTCTCGGGGGTGAGTTTCCCGTTCTTGAAGCAAAGCATGGCTGAAGGCTCGCTGAACGGTCTGTGAAGGCCCAAGTCCATAACCTGTGACGAGGCCAGCCTCGTGAACAGTGCTAGGAATGGCCTGTCCCGCTTGATGAGCTGGCCCCTGTATGGATGTGGATTATTCAGTCAGTAATCAGATAGTGCCCATAATTTACACCAGACAAACTCGTGGTGTGTGGCAACCTACCAGGCAGTGTATGTAATGATAGCCAACAGAATATCCACACTGGAGCCGTGCTCGACGACCGTCTTTTGAGCGATGAGGTTCCGCAACTTGTCACCCAGGGCGCTCTGCTTTATGAAGTTCTTGCAGGCGACGGCCGAGATCGCAAGCATGAAGAGAGGCTTTTCCTGCCTGAGCTGGCTCGCAGTCATCGAAGGAGGAGCGTAGAAGTACGGGAAGAACCTGAGGAACCGATTGCGGAAAGCGGCGAGAGCCTCCTCAGCCTCGAGCTCCTCAGTCCCTGACATGCCAATTTCCAAGTCTCCAGACAGAGCCGGGGCGCTGCTCGAGCTGATGTGAGACCCCGGGCCTTGCCTTGCCCCTGACATCGATATCCTGGACGAGGCAGACTCGGTCGGAGGCGATGGGATCGTCGTGCGTTTCGGCATGTCCAGGAGCGGCGAGACATCGTATGTGTCCACATCAGTGGTTCCCAGGCCCATGCCATGAGGGCTGACACCAGCCGAGGAGGGAGAACTCTCATTGGAGGGTCTTCGCTGTGGCGCCGATGACGCCCCAGTCTGATGGGTCTTGAGAAGAGTGACGAGGTCATCGAGTTTCTCCTGCACGAAGTAAATTGCGGTATTAGTCTCGTCGTTCCTCCCTCCTGGGCCACAGACACCGTACTTCCGGCTTCGAATCTTGCGAAAGGATAGCGAGAGATGAATGCAGAAGTAATAAATCACGGAGCGAGTTGTTCCTATGCCAAGGAAGACCGACTATGAGGTGATCACCTGACTAGCAACAGTCCGAATCCGGGTGTGGAGGGGCGAGAAAAGAGAAAAACGAGACCACAAATATGCAGGAAATGGGATGAGGACAGAGACTTAAAGTAGGTATTAAGCGAAAACCGAGCCCACAGGACTTGAAACTCACTCACCTCTAGCTGGGCTGTCCTCGATGCAGCCGGCCGGCGCGGGGTTCGTTTCCGCACCGTAACCGAAGGCACGCACTCCTTAGCCAGGCGATGGCACCGTTCACATGTGGCGCCCAAACCCGTTCCTCCCCCACCACCCCGGTAGATGCATTTGCATTTCGCCCTCGCGCAGTTCGTGCACGCCCTTCCGTACGGTGCCGGAATGCCGCTCAGCGAGGAAGCGGAAGCACCAACAGCGGCAGCAGCACCTGGCCTCGAAGGGCCTGGTGGCCCTGATAAGATCCGATTATTCATCATCATCATGGTCAACTTGGTCGTGTTCATCGTTGCGGGGTTCGGCTTTGGTTGTTTGCTTGTTTGCCGCCTGTCCTTGTGGCTCCTTGTGCCTGTCCTTCGTGTCTCTGTGGCCCGTTTCCCCGTCCGTGCCAAGCCAAAGCCGGGTCCGAGACTGTCAACTCCGTTCAGGTGCACAAATCCCGACTCCTCATTCCCCACACCGAAGAAGGTCGGCCGAATTGGCTCTCCCAGTTCCCGTTTCGCGATCGATGAGCCTCAAAGCGAAATTCCTCGATACGCGGGGAAACACGAAGTACGGGCGATACGCGCCAAGAGTGAATAAGGTAAGGTATTCGAGTGCCTCTCAATAAAGTCCGGCCGTTCGGTTTTTGTGACAGAGCTTGGGGTCAAACGACAGACCCGACGTCAAGCAAGATGTTCGTCGGGATTCGGGAATTTCCGATTGGGACGAATCCCGCCCTGCGATTGCTGAGAAAGACAGTACGGAATACGACACGTGGGGAGTGGGGAAAGGATTTTGGAGAATCTCCAGTCTGTGCTGACAAAAAAGGGGTTTGTCAAATGATAAAGCAAGCAGACAGAGCTAAGCAGATGCGAGAGAAAGAAATGGATGCGATAGTCAGCTTCAAAAAGTGCGAGGAGGAGAGCGAAAAACGAGAGGAAAAGAAAACAAGAAAAGGGAACGACAGATCAAGCCGATTTCATACAAGCAGCAAAAAGCTAGGTTCGGCCTAACCCCAGGCTTTGTTTTGCCCTCTCCTTCAGGGGGTTTCTCTTCGGTGGAAAGGCGGGCAAGCGGCACTTGGGCTTCCCAATTGACCCCACCAATCCAGAGAACAGAGAAGCTTACGCAAGCTGCTGCACCTAGCCAGAGACAATCCGTCGAATTACCAGACCCATCTCGTCCCTGGAAGGTCATCCATCCTCCATTAATGCAAAGAATGTGACGACAGGGAGGCTGAGCCAACTAACTGCACAGCTGGTCGACCCAGAAGTCCAGCAGGAAGGAGTCCTGCCAGTATCTGCATGCAGGCGCAAAGGGCTTTTTTTTTTTTCGTTCGGTCCCGCGCGGGCTTACCCCATTGCAGTTACGGGTGCCCGCGGCTCCAGAATTGTACTATACGTACCCTCTGGTGCATGCAGACCCGACGACCCGCCCTGACAAAGATTCCCTCCAGCGGAGATTCGGCCTGAGAGATCCTCCTGCTAAGAGAACAATAGAGCGAATCTCTACCACACTCAATCGCATTCAGTCGCATCCGCCCTTCACTAACCCGGTAGCTAGGCTACCTTAGCCCGGGCGTCTTACAGGCTGGATGCTCCTTTCGCTGTTCATAAATACACCGACTCCAGTCGGCACGGGAAGCTGGAAATGGAATCGAAATCCGCGCCGATTATCGATGCTTCTTTGTATAAAGCACTTTTGGTTTTTCTTCGACGAAGTAGCGATCTCGCCGCGCCTGCGTTGATGGAGCCGGAGTCGATTATAATCGCCGCTTAATAGCCGGTGCTGCTGCTGGCCAAGAATTCATCAGTCCAGTAGGCCAACTTACAGTCTCGATTTTATTAGCCAGATTTGGGTCGACCTCGCGAATTTTGAGGCCACCAGTCCATCCGCCAAGGGCAACCAAGGGCAGGCAAGCCACAGCATACTAGTCGACTTACAGCACTGGTGGTTAAAACGATACAAAAAGGCAGGCGCCCGTCATCTGCCGAGAGATCTACAACACGCCACGATGACGACGAACTCGGCAGCCCGAGGCGGCCCCGGGCCTATCGCCGAGGCGGCACCCCCGGCTGATGAGAAAGACGAGAAGGCCAAGAATGCGGCCGACGATGATGACTCCACCTCATACCTGCCGAGCCGTGGGAGCGAGTTCGCGGCCGCTGATGCGCCCCTTGATGCTGATGCGGCCGCCGCCACAACGGCAGCAGAATCATCAGAAGAAATAGGAGACACTGCGGACCTGTCACAACTAGCCAAGAAATACGCCGCTGCAGACCCCCCTCAGTCTCCGACGGCAGATGCCGAAAACAGCAAACAGCACAAAGCCACTGCGGGTGACGACGACGGCGCCGAGACCAAGAGCAAGGATCAGCACCACGACAAGGACCAAGCCCTCGGGATAAAGGCCCTGCTCGTGTTGACAGCAGTGACCCTGGCCGTGTTCCTGATGCTCCTCGACGTCTCCATCATCGCGACTGTACGTACATAGCTCTCTTCTGTCGAATGAACATACCACTTACTTGCGCGTGGCCTGCAAGCCAAGACTTGCACGATGTTCCCCTGCCCTGCCCCCCTGAGCTACCCTAGAGTATCAGTAGCTGACACATCACACATCGCATCTCACGACACACCCCTACTCGTCTGGTGATTGCACATAGGCTATCCCACGAATCACCGACGAGTTTCTTTCTCTGAATGATGTAGGATGGTATGGAGGTGCATACCAACTAGCAGCGTGAGTGTACCATAGTCTCCTTTTTCATGGGAAAAGGCGGTGATCCACCAACGGTTAGCATCCCGCCCGTCCAGCTCCACTGCTGGCCGGATACCGGTGGAAGTACCGAGTGTACCGGATCATGCAACGACGCACACCCACCCACCCATACCCACATGCCCCTGCTAACAAGAGGTGACAATAACATTTGTCGGTCCCGTACAGTGCCGCCATGCAGCCCCTGACAGGCAGGCTGTTCCAATTCTTCAACACCAAGGTAGGCAAAAGTGGCTCTCATGTTAAGCGCCTCCCATATGCACACATACATCCTCAACACACCGGTCAAGACCTTCTTTTACCCAACCCGAAGATTCCGAATCAACCCCGCTAGCGTGCCAAGCCCTCCCCTCCCCTTCCTCCCCTGAGAAGTAAGGCGGCGGTAGAAGGAAGGAAGGAAGGAAGGAAGGGACGGAGATGAAGCAGCTACTACTTAGCAGGCTTGGTTTCATGCAAAATGGCCGCAAAGAAGATGCCAGCCAGCCTCCTCGGCACCGTCAACTGTTGTCCGCATTCGGGCAGACTTCCTAGATATCCCCTATACAAACCTAAGCAACATGGGCTAATTAATCGTAACCGACTGACTGGCTGCTAATTTTATCAACATTTCAGTGGACTTTCTTGCTATTTTTCGCCTTCTTCGAGCTCGGATCCCTGATATGCGCCGTGGCCAACTCGTCCGCCATGCTGATCGGCGGCCGGGCCGTCGCGGGCTTGGGATCGGCGGGGATCCTGAACGGCGGCGTCCTCATGCTTGGTGCGACGGTGCCGCTTCATCGGAGACCTTGTGAGTCTACTGCCTGCCTCCTGTTCACCTAACTCACCTAATCCTACGTTGCTCTACCCTCCCTCCTTTTACCCCTGAGTCTGTTCTGTCTGCCCTACCATCAGACTGTCCCGCCTACAACTCTGCAAATGGTGGTTCGCCAGATCGTCACCGTCCTGCTGTTCCTGCATCTCTCCTCCGCTCCTTTGTTTTTCCCCTGATGGCTGTTTCTCGAAATATCCTCCACTACCCTTTCCTGTCCCGCCCAGGTTGTGGGATCAGCAGTGGTCAGATTCTTTACTGAAAAAAAGGAAAGAAAAGCATGGCAGCTAACCTTGTTCTTGTGACGACGCAGTAATCATGGGAATCATGCTTGGGTGTAAGTCTTACATACTCCAATATCACGTGGATTTGAGAATCTCCTTCTGCATTGATTCCTCATTGCTCTTTTCTCATCTCGGGACCGACCTGTCTTGGCAACAAAAGCCACAGAGCAGACGTCAGCAACAGGAGAGAAATAAGCAACACGACCCACATAATACTAGAGCCAAAACAGATTACTTACTAACCACCTACCGTTCTTGACGGCGAAACAACAGTCGGTCAAATAGGCGTTGTATGCGGCCCCGTCCTCGGCGGAGCCTTCACTGAATACGTGAGCTGGCGATGGTGTACGCGCTATTCCCCTCCCTCTCAGACACCCCCTACCCCCCAATCCAGCTTTCGAACAACCTAACTGCCTCCCTAGGTACCTGTCTTACTAATCACTCTCTCCTCCGTCGTCTCTCTCCCTGTCTCAGGCTTCTACATCAACCTCCCCATAGGCGGCCTCGTCGCCCTCCTTGTACTCCTAATCTCCATCCCCGAAGAGACCGTGAAGCCGCCCCCCCTGACCGTCCTCCGCGACCTCCCCCGCCGCCTCGACCTCATCGGCTTCGCCCTGCTCGCGCCAGCCGCCATCCAGCTCCTCCTCGCGCTCGAGTACGGCGGCACCTACCACCCCTGGACGAGCTCGACGATCATCGGCCTGTTCTGCGGCGCGGGCGCCACCTTTATCGTGTTCTGCGTCTGGGACTGCCGCAGGGGCGACGATGCGCTGCTGCCCCTGTCGATCGTCGGCCGGAGGGTCGTGTGGAGCGCCTCGCTGACGCAGGCGTTCCTGTTTGGCAACGTGATCACGATGGCGTTCTTCCTGCCGATCTATTTCCAGTCTGTGAGGGACGCGAGCCCGTTGATGAGCGGCGTGTATATGCTGCCGGTTATTTTGGCGCAGCTGGTGTTTGCGGTTGTTGGGGGTGTTGTGGGTAAGTTCGAAGTCTTGAGAGATCTCCAGATCGTGTTTTGTCCCTCTTCGTAATACATTAGAACCTCTCTTGTTGAAAGGGGGGTTGGAAATGTGTGACCCTTTGGACTGACTGGCCTCTCTGATCCTCTTCTGTAGTCAACAGGCTGGGTTATATCATCCCCCCAGCAGCGTTTGGCGCGGTCCTCTGCGCGATCGGCACGGGGCTTTTGTCCCGGCTCACGCCGTTCACGTCGACCGGCGAGTGGGTGGGCTTCCAGATCCTGGCCGGTGCCGGACGAGGTCTCGTTATGCAGATGGTAAGTGGTACTCAACGCACCTTAGTGGTCCTCTCGTCTCCCAACTTAATTGACCGACCACTCTGCTCGTCATAGCCTCTCCTCGCCGTCCAAAACGGCCCCCCGCCAGAGATCGTCCCCGTCGCCGTGGCGACCGTTGTCTTCGCGCAGAACATCATCAGCGCCGTACTACTCGTCGTGGCCAACACCATCTTCGGCACGAGCCTGCGCAACGAGCTAGCCGTCCAGGCCCCCGAGGTCAGCGCGGGCGCGGTCATCTTGGCCGGCGCGACCGGCTTCCGGAAGGTCGTTCCCGAGCAGTTCATACCGGCCGTGCTGGTTTCGTACGTCAACAGCGTGGACCGCACTTTCTACCTGGCCGTGTCGACGGCGACCGCCACGTTCGCGTTCGCGTGGGGCATGGGGTGGAGGGATATGCGGAAGAAGAGGCCTGCGATGGACGCGGAGGCTAAAGGGGGCGAGGTGAAGGGGGAGGCTATTGCTGTCGATGCCGAAGCTGGGGCGAAAGCCGAGCCAAAGGCAGAGTCCAAGGCTTGAGGTCAGGCTCCCTACAGCGCGATGATCATATATCCTGTTGTGTCAGTAATGTTTTTTTTCCCTCCGCGGACATAGGGAGCCAGGGGTTGGCTATCCCTTTGTCTTGCATTGTACATGCTATCATATACACTTTGGGCGATAATACCCGGGGCCTGGCCGGTATCTGGCGGAACCTGTCTCTCATCTTCATAGCTTTGTCGTTCAACTCACCACTCTGATCAATAGATATATACACATAGAATATGGAAGGAAAAACAACCACACTCGCAAGAACAAATGCAGAAGACCTAGATGAGCCGCTTATTAGCATGTGCTGCCACATTTTCGTACCCGCCTTTTCCTTGATCTTTGGCATGTGACATGTTTCTCGGAGTATCTCTTCGTCAGGAGAGGTTGCTACGCGTGTAGTGGGTTTCTCAAACACTCACACTCTCTTCTCCTTATCGTCCCATTTTCTCCTCTGTTCTTGACGAAGCGTTCCTTGCAACATCTCCGAACAATATCCCTGTTTATTGAGGGCGGTTTTTCATCCACCTGATGAGCAACGAGCCTCCACACATTTATTCACTGATACGGCCCGTGACTGTGAGACAGATATAAGCCTCAGAGCAATGCATTCAAAGAGTGGCCATGGCATTTGAGGTCTTTCTGTCTGCGAGTACCCGCGGGTGTGGGGTTGGTGTACGTCGAGCGGGAGGAGTCGAAACGGTCTGACACCGTACCACAAGCTTTCCTGCGATTTTGTTTGGAGACCTGCTTTATCAGAGACACTCTCACCGTGTCTTGTGTCACCCAAGCTTGGACAGTCATGGGAAGCACCGGTCTCGAAGTGGGCAGTTAGTAGTTCTGTGCTATATATTTGCATGCAGTGCTCACTCTGCCTTGATCTAATGACCGCACAAGCCACATACATAAACCGCCGTCCTCGGTATAGCACCAGCGGCGTCGGTGGAGGACCGACGGCCTTACGCTCGGCGTTTTGAACGACATCGTTGACGCCGCTTAAGGCAGAACGACCTAATCTTTCGGTCATTTGGTGAGAGAACGGCCGCGATCGCCGTATGTACCTCTTTGTCCCTCATTTGAGCCGTCCAGTCTCGTTACCGTGCCAATATCACATTGGCACTTGCTATTCGCCAGCATCTAACAGCGTTCGAATCGCCATTTTCAGTGGATCCGAGTTCCATCTTTCGGTCTCATGAGAGCAGCACCATCGCTGCTTCCTCGTTTGCAGCTTTCGGTTGCTCCTTTCCACATCTTCCCCGATCTTTCTATGCCAGGCCCAGTGAATTAACTGTGGTATGCTGCTCTTCCCTCAGGTCTCCCCGTCTCCCTCCCGCTCTGAGGCACTGGTAATCCTCACCGGCCACCAGCGCCCGTCCTTGTCACTCGTCAACAACCAAAGCAAACATTGACTTTTGTTTTTACACAGTACAGAGTACGGAGCACAGGTCGGTCGCCTCACCGACTGAGTTACCCCAAGCTTGAGGGGCGACCGGGACTCGTGTGCTGTCCGGAGCTTCGCCGATAAGAGAGGATGAAAGCGACCAGCGGTGAAGCCAGCTCACCTCGCCAGCTTGAGACTGATAATCGACCATTTTCTGCCGATTTCACCAACCTGAATGGGTTGGGCACGTTCGCGCGGTCCGATCGCTTCTGTTTTCATTGTTGACGAGCCGTTTATACATCCCTTCCATCATTGCCTGCGAGCTCGCCGTCACCCGCCCGCCCCCACGCCTCTACTGATTCACTGATTCACGGACGGGCTGGTCACCACGACATTTTGTCGTGCGAATTCGTTACCTTGCACTGAGCATCGGAGCACGGTCTGGCAGACAACCGATCCAGGCCCAAAAAGTCACGCAACCTCCTCGAGTTGCATGTCGAGAAAAAAAATTGTTGCGCCGGCCCGTCACCTTTCCGGGAGGAAACGGCAGGCATCACCACCAAGCAAACAAGCCACCATCGCAAGAACGACATCCGCAAACCGAAGCTTCTTTTTTCTCTCTGGAAGTCGACAACCAAGGTGTCGGCTTCCTTCCACCGCCTAAGGGCATCGGTATTTCTGGTCCAGATACCTCGATAAACCCGACGGCTGCATTTACCAGTCTGGCAGTCGCCCCAATACAAGCAAATGTCCTCTTCCTTCACACACTCCTACCGCGGCGGCACGGGCGGTGCCAACGGCCCATGGAGTCCGTACCGGCCCCCGTCGACTCATGGCCGGGACTACGGCGGCCGGAGCCCAGGCCCATCCGGCTCGATCCCTTCGCCGACGGCCTCCCCACCCCCCACCGCCACCATCCCAGACATCGGCTACCCGATGCAGGCCTACCCGCGGTACCAATTCCACCCCAACGACGTGCACACCCCTCCGCAGCCTCCCCAAACCTCCGGAAGCATCTCCTCCTCTCTCGCCGTCGGACCAGCCGCGCCGCCGTCTGAACCCTCGGACGACGAAGCTGGTGGCGCCGGTGGTGACGGCGCTCAGGACCGCGGCCGCCGCGGCAACGGGGACGATGATGAGGACAGACGGGGGTTATTCTCGCATACGCTGCCGGCTTGGTGGAGGGACAAGCGCGAGTGGTGCTGGTACAACCGGTGGAAGCTCTGCGCCGGGATATCGGGCGTGCTGGGGTTCATCGTGCTGATCGTCGTTTGCGCCATCTTCCTGCCTAATACGGGGCGGTCAACTTTATCTTCGGATAGGTACGCTGCGTCTAGCTCCGGTGCTTCTTCTTCTGCTTCTGCTTCCGCTTCTTCTCCAACTTCGATTCGTTGTCGTCGTCGTCGTCGTCGAGTGCCAGGTTGTTTGTTTTTGCCTTTTTTTATGTGTCTTGTTGCGCGTTAAAAATCTCCGTTTGGTAAGGGGAATCGACTCGGATCTGGCTGTGCTAACTTTGATCAATACCTTTCCGCTCTAGCTCTTCAACGAAGTCTGGCTCATCGACTGTCGCAGCGACGCCAACTTCTGACAGCACCCGTACGGCGACGGACTCGTCCTCGACAGTGGCTCCTACAACCCTAGCAGTATGTCCAGTCCAGTCTCCCATCACTCTCATTCACCCCGTGATCTCCTCCCCTCCCAACAACACATCACGCCTTGCCATGCACCCTGTCAAAACCCAGCCCAGGCACCCAGATCCAGCTGACCTCCCTCGCTCACCAAAACAGCCCAACCTCCCCGAACAATGCAAGCCCCAATACTGGACGCAGAAAGTCGACTACATGTACATATCCGGCCGGACCTCGGGATGGGAATGGTCCATGTTCGACCAGGTCAAGACGGCGGCCGACTGCTGCGCCATGTGCTACTCGTCCTCGCACATTCCCGACGGCTGCAACGGCTGGAAGTTCAACCCATGCACCATCATCCACGGGTTCGGCCTCCCCGGCTCGAAGCCCAACGCGACGTGCCCCAACGGCAAGGCGCCGATCGCGCTGACTACCAGGGACGGAGAGAAGGCCGTTGCTGGGTCGGGGCCGTGCGGGTCTTTGGACTGAATACTGATAGGCGGACACCGGGCTGAAGCGGACATTGGCATGCGGGGCTGGACACGGGCTCGGTCAGGGCGGGCTCGGGTGAGATGCGATGCGGGTGGGCGAGCAGATCGACCGAACAGGGGGTGAGGGAGTCGGAGCGAGAAGACGGGTTGGAGGGTGGAAGGATGGAGGATAGGAAAGCAGGGGGGAAAAGAAAGGAGCGCATGCAGGATCGGCAGGCATGCATGTTGCAGTTGCGGTTGCACTGGGATGCCGCGTGATCGTGTATTGGGCTACATGGTGTGCTACGTATTTTCTTCCCCGGAGTTTGGGATTCACCCGAATGCGAAGGATACCAACTTGCTTAACAACTTGCCATTTGGCCCTGTCCTGAACTCGGGATTACGACAAATATACCATACTGGCGGTCGGAACTGCTGCAGGAGGGCTACACGATGGCGTCTGAGGCTGGTGGGCGGATCGATCGATTGCTGCGAATGATGCTGCTGCTGATGCTATGGGGAAGATCCAGACGGAGGGCAAAGAAAAATAAGAAACCAACCGACCTGCGTGGGAACTCTAACCGTACATCACGACAGAACCGTGGCCTTCCTCGTCACGCATAACGTGCCATCGAATCGCCTCCACAGTTGGGTAGGACTGGACATGGACAGGGTTAGGGTGTGCTATGATGACGCCGTTTTTCTAGATTCATCGTTTCATCCACCTGAAAACACCGAAGACAACAAGGATTACGAGCTTAGGAGAGACAGAAGAAAGAAAAGGAAGGAATATATTATTCTACAACAGATCTCGAGTCGAGCGCTTTTCTTTTGAGGCGTCATGAGACTGGGAGGAATAGAAAATACAGGAGGGACGCGGTGATGAGCATACATAATCTATAGACGCAGCAGCTTGGCAACGTGCTCCTCGATGATCAGCTCGGTGGGGAAGCTCATCTCCTCCAGCTTCTGGGCGTACGGGGTCGGCACGTCGGCACCAGTGACGCGCTGGGCAGGGGCGTCGAGGTAGTCGAAGGCGTATTCCATCGTCAGGGCCAGGATCTCGGAGCCCACGCCGAAGGCCGGGAAGCCGGACTCGACCGACATCAGGCGGTGGGTCTTCTTGACCGACTTGACGATGGCCTCGACGTCGATGGGCTTGATGGAGCGCAGGTTGATGACCTCGACCTCGACGCCGTACTTCTTCTTCAGGTTCTCGGCCGCCACCAGGGACTGGCCGACGCAGCGCGACATGGTGACGATGGTCAGGTCCTTACCGGCGCGCTCGACCTTGGCCTTGCCGAAAGGGATGACGAAGTCGTCGCGCTGCGCCGCCTCGGACATGGGGAAGCTCTGGCCGTACATCAGCTCGTTCTCGAGCACGACGACGGGGTTGGGGTCGCGGATCGCCGCCTTCAGCAGGCCCTTGGCATCCTCGGCGCTCCAGGGCGAGACGACCTTCAGGCCGGGCACGCTGCCGTACCAGGCGCTGTAGTCCTGCGAGTGCTGGGCCGCCACGCCAGCCGCGAAGCCGTTGGGGCCGCGGAAGGTGATGTTGCAGGGCTGGATGCCGCCGGACATGTAGAGCGTCTTGGCCGCCGAGTTGACGACCTGGTCGATGGCTTGCATGGCGAAGTTGAAGGTCATGAACTCGCACTAGATAGACAGTTCGGCTCCAGCACGAGTTAGATAGGACCACAATGCCAGAGCATGAAGAAAGAGAATCGTATCTCGGGTCAACAGGTCCGAGATTCAATCTGGACATACCACAGGGTGCAGTCCGCTAAGCGCAGCACCGACAGCAAGACCGCAGAAGCCGCTCTCGGTGATGGGGGTGTCGATGACCCTGCGCTCGCCGAACCGGTCCAACAGGCCCTTGGTGACCTTGTACGCGCCGTTGTACTGGGCGACCTCCTCACCCAGGATGAACACCTTGTCGTTGCTCTCCAGCTCCTCCGCGAGCGCCTCGTTCAGCGCCTCGCGGACCGTGTACTCCTTGGTCCCCGAAGCCGCCGACGCGTACGTCCTCCGCTGGTTGTACAGTTTCCGGGCATTGCTGAGTGACGACGCGGCGGCGGTAGCAGGGCGGATGGAGGACGATGCTATTATTGACGAGGCGAACGGGCTGCTGCTGGCGGCGGACCTGAAGGACGGAGCGGTGACAGCCGCTGCCCGTGCGGACGATGCAGCGAGGCGAGCTGCTGGTCGGAGATAGCTAGACATGGTGGTCGTTACGCTTCGGGGTTCGATGTTCGATTCGTCGGGGCCGGAGGAAGAAAAAAGGTGTCGATTAGGAAAGAATTCAAGAAGACAAACGAGTCCCGAATTGAATTGGCTCAAATTGATACAAGCTCTGGCTCCGAGAATCGAATATCGTCCCTGTAAGATTCGGGGAGGTCGTCGCTGATGACGGAGGATTCCGGGGGGGGGAAGACCGGAGAGGTTTTTTATGCTCGGCGCTGAGAACAGCTACTCCTCTTGCTTTGCTGTGCAGCAACGGTGGTTTCTTGAGCGGACGGACGGGCGCGCTAAGCCTAAAACGGAATGGCCCGCCCCGACATCGCGATTAGGTTTATCTCTTTGACCATGACGTCGGGATACTCCGTCGACGAACAGACGCCGTTGGACATAAAGTGCTCCTGTCAAGCCAACCTCTGGCTTTTTCCAGTGATGACATATTTGATCCCTTGCAGACATTCCAATTGATGTATTGATGCGAATGAGTTTGGCCAGCTTGTGGCAGATCGAAGCTTCGGGCATCGTGCCATCATCGCGAAGTCCGACAGAAAGCGATCTCGTATTATTGCAGTCATGGCCAAAAAGCGATAGCGAATAAGCATCGGCATATGGAAAGGGAATGCAATCGCTATAAAGTTGGCGTGATGCGCCTCGCTATGCTTCTTTGTTTTTTCTCCTTTATACAGCTTCTCGCAGAAGATTTCCTCTGTCACGCCAGATCAAGGTGGCTCTGACTCTTCGTTCATCCACATTAAACAACGCCGGTCGACTCCGAAGATCGAGCCTCCCCGCGTTCGCTCTCTCTCGCTCTTCACCCAGCCTGCGTATCCTCCCTACGCCGCAGCAGGCTTCCGCCCAACCATCAGATACATGGGGGTGAACAGGTTCTCCTTCGCGCCTGCGACCAGGCTGTCACCGCCCGTGGCCAGCGCGTCGGCCGTCTTCTTGGTGCCCGCGGGAGCCAGACGCAGCGTCTCCAGGACTCCGGCGAAGCCGTGCATAACAGTCCGTGCCCACTTGGTCATGCGGATGACGGTAAAGAAGTCGAAATAGGACTGCAAGTACTTCAGGTCGCCGGCCAGCGGCCAGTACCATGGGAGAGCGTCACCCTTCTGTGCGAGGTCATCAAGCTTGAGGATCTCGAAGCCAGCAGCCTTCATGGCGGCGACGCCCTCCGAAATCGGGACCATGTTGGAAATACCGTTGCCGAGCTCGATGCCCAGGCGAATATCCCGGTGGTGGACGTTCTCATTATCATAGTCGTCCGTCATCAGCCACTCGTACACGCCGAACACGCCGCCGGGCTTGAGTACGCGGAAGATTTCGCTGTACACACCCTCCAGCTTGGGCGCGTGGACGGTCGCCTCGATGGCGTAGACGGCGTCGAAGGACTCGTCGGGGAAGGACATTTGCTACAGAAGGCCAACAGTTGTGCCCTGTTAGCATCCTCAGCCATGGCGGCAGGATGTTTAGCCTTCGCCGGGGGAGCAGGACGCAGAGTACGTACCATGAAGTCACCCTTGACGAACGACAGCTGGTTCGACAAGCCCTCCTGGGCCGCGTAGTGGGTAGCGCGGTCGATCTGGTAATCGTTGTTGTTAAGGCCGATAATATTCGCGCCTGTGAACTTGGCGATCTCCCGGGCAGGGCCTCCGACACCACAACCGACATCGAGCACCCTCATGCCCTCCTGTATGCCGATATTGTGCGCCAGGTAGTGTTCATGGCGGGCAATGGCCTGGTAGAAAGGCTCGCCGACGGAGAATCGACAGAAGTGGAACGACTGGCCCCAGCCATACTCGTAGATGTCGGTCGCGAGGTTGTAGTAGCTGGAGGGGAGGGCAGTTGAGTTAGTGGCCGCACCACGGATTCTTTGGGTACCAAGTGGCGGGGGAAGGTGGTGGAACTCACTGCCTTGTCAATGTGGCGTACTCCTTCGTCCGTGCCTGTTGGAGGAATCGGCATCAGCAGCTGACAACTCTAGATGCTGGGCTTGGTGCGCACGGCTGACTAGTGGAAGCTGTTGTACGGGGGGAGAGACCGCTTAAACATACCTCACGATCGGCGGCAGTCTCATTGGCAGCCTTCTTGTTGTCGAAGTGCTTGAAGTACTCGTCAACAGCAATCTTCTTGGCATCCTTGTTCTTGGAGAACATGGCAGCAACGCCGCCCTTCGCCTGGGCGGACGCGCCGTGCATCACCTTGTTGAATGCGGCATCGCGGTTCTTGTCCTCCTTCTCCAGGCCCTGTTTTGTGGGGCCCATGATTGCGATTCGTGTGAAGGGAAGCAAATCACGATGTAAGATGCACTGAGAACCTAATCGACAACGCCAGGGAGGGGGCGGATTTCAGGAACAGAGATCTTTCCCGAGATTCAACGTATGTTTAAGTCAGCTAGAGGGAGATGGTGGCCTGGTGGGAAACAATTGTGGTGAAGAATGTTTCCCTCTCCTCCCATTTCTCCATGGGGAGATTCTGTCCCCCGTTGGAACCCATCCCGTATCATTTGCCCACGGCAGAATTCGGCAGCTATCATCTTGACAGTTTGATCGGGTCCACCACCCCTTCCATTCCTGCCAATCCCAAGTGAAGGATACAGAGATCGATGCAGGGGATCCAAGAGCGGTGAAGATTTCTAGGGGACCAGGGGACCTGCTGGCCGTTGTGGAAAACGAAACAAGCATATCACTTTTTTTTTTCCTTGAACGAATACGAACTCGAGCACGGATGCCAGTCACGTGCTATATTTCAGTTTTCGCCACACAGTGGCGCAAATTTGATAAGCAGGTGTGGCGGTCGCGGCAGTCGGGCTGATAACGTGGGAAAGTTTGGATCGATTCGATCGGGAAAAAGCTCCACCGTCAACAACTTCGCTGTGCAGCCCCTCCTTCGTTCCGGAAAGTCATCGAGGGTCACGACATTTTGACGACAAGCGCTCAGACGATTAAAGCGACCGCCCGCCTGGGATTGATTTTCTTTTCCTCGTTCTCTCTCCCACCGCGATCGCGCTCTCTCACTCACAAGCTATCTGCTCATTCTCCTCTCTCTGCTTTCGCCTTGCGCGGCGACCGCCCAACAACGGGTCGCCACCGTCGCAATCATGCCCCCACAAATAAAGCAGGACCTCAACAGGTCAGGCTGGGAGTCGACCGACTTTCCCTCAGTCTGCGAGAGCTGCCTGCCCGAAAACCCATATGTCAAGATGATGAAGGAGGACTACGGTGCCGAGTGCAAGCTATGCACCCGGCCGTTCACCGTCTTCAGCTGGTCGGCCGACCGCGCCCACGGCCGAAAAAAGCGCACCAACATCTGTCTCACCTGCGCGCGCCTCAAGAACTGCTGCCAGTGCTGCATGCTCGACCTGTCGTTCGGCTTGCCTATCGTCGTGCGCGACGCCGCGCTCAAGATGATCGCGCCCGGCCCCGGCTCCGAGATCAACCGGGAGTTTTTCGCGCAGAACAACGAGAAGGCCATCGAGGAGGGTCGCGCGGGCGTGGAGGAATATGAGAAGACGGACGAGAAGGCGCGAGAGCTGCTGCGTCGCCTGGCGCAGAGCAAACCGTACTTCAAAAAAGGAAGGGGGGTCGACGAGGAAGGGAACCTGATCAGCGGTGGCAGCGCCGGTGGGTCCCGAAACTACCCTCCGCCGGGGAGCGCAGCTAGCCACAGCCGAAGTAGCTCAGGCGGCAACGCCGCTACAGGTGCAGGCATGGGTGGTCCTGGACCAATACGTACGCGCGACTCCAGGGCCGCCGCCGCCATGAGGGGCGGCAGGGGAGGCGGCGCAAGAGGAGGGATGCGCAAAGGCGCGTTCCCCAGCGCCGCGCAACTGCCACCCACAGAGAAGGACTGGCTGCCCCCCTCGGACACGAACATCACGTCGCTGTTTGTCACGGGCATCGAGGACGACCTGCCCGAGCACAAGATCCGCGACTTCTTCAAGCCGCACGGCAAAATCAAGTCCCTGGTGTGCTCGCACATGTCGCACTGCGCCTTCATCAACTACGAGACGCGCGACGCCGCCGAGAAGGCCGCTGCGTCGTGCCAGGGCCGCGCGGTCATCGCGGGGTGCCCGCTGAGGGTGCACTGGGGGAGGCCCAAGGCTGTGGGCACAATGAACAGGGAGGAGCGCCTGGAGATGCTGCGCGATGGGCGGTCGGCCTTCCCGCGCGGCGGTAGGGGAGGAAGCCGAAGTGACGGCGGTGGCCCGCGCGACGGCCAGAGGTCGATCGAGGCGGGGGGTACTAGCGGCGGTGGCTCTTCTCAGGCTGAGGAGGCCAGCATCGCCTTCTCGGCTCCTGTCATGGCGCCGCCTGGTGCTGCGGACTTGAAGTATTCTACACTGGCTGAGGGTTAGGCGTTTACAAGGGTCACGACCACGATTATGTCTTTTGCTTTCAACTCTGGTATGAGGGAATAGGACATGACGTCTTTGGACAAGAGAGTTGCATGGCTGCTGGCGTTGAGGAGTTTCGAAGAGGTCGAACAAGCGGTCGCTCGCTTACATTGTTCACTTGTCGGTTAGTCACATGGCATAGAAGGGGCAAGCAGCCTGGTCACGGTGATGAGCAGAGAGGGGTATCATAGATGGTTTATTTTCCTCGTTGGTTTTGTAACAAAATCTGGAAGGTTTCGGGCCAAACACAGCACCACTCCCGTTGTTTTTAGGTATATAGACACATGGCTATTCGTACATATCATTCGTCAACGAGGTATGGTCGTCGTCTATCGCTACCTGTCTTTGCAAGTCTTGCCGTCGATCTTGATGTTCTTGTTCCCAAGCTTGATGGAGTCGTTATCGCCTCGCTCAGTGTCCTCATGTATCCGCAATTCTATATCGCGAGGTAGTCGGAGGTGAGCTTCTATCCCAGTAGTGCGTAGATGTCTCGGTATGTAGGTACAGGTCCCTAGGTAATCGTAGATGACTGGGAATGGCGTCTGACGTACTGTATCGGCCGTCCTCAGCTAATTGCCCCTGGACGAGATTTTGCCTGAGGAATTGCGCGACCTCCTCGGCATGTTTGACTGCGGTTTCTCTTTCAACGTCGGGGAGAGAGGCGTTTTGGCGAAATTGGCTTGTGATCTGCCCCCGGGCCGCGATGAGGGTTCGCTCGTCTCCTGTAGCTGATGATTAGCAAACGGTTTGCGAAATGTCTCCCTGGTGTTACGGACAGGACGAGGGGACACATTAGGCTTGCCGTGACCTACCCTTGAATGCGATGCGCGTCGCCCGCAGAAGATGTCGGTAGGCTGCACGTGCGTTCGACATGGCTACAGGTAATGATGGGAGGATTGTTGAAGTGAAAGCCAGGAAAATCACGGACTTGAAGACCAAAAAGTTCCGTCGGTTGATCGGCCATCGGGACTTCGATGATGACCTGCCTACGATATGATTGGTCGTCGCGCCAAGGTGGGGTACCCCTGTTAGATTTTCCTCCCAAAAAAGTTGAACTCTCCAAAATTTGGAGCACAAAAAAGGTTTCCCAAGTCCCAATCTCACGCCCGCCTCATATCCTTCCTACAGGACGAAGGCTGATTATCAAATCAGGACCATCGGGCTCATTCACATCATTACAACATGTCTACCGCGGCCGTTATCAGCAGGCCACTTCCCGCCCTGCCGGAAGGCTGGACGGGGGAGAAGGACTTCAAGCCTTTCGGCAAGTTGACGCAGGCTACCGAGCGCAGCATCGAGCCTGTCGGGCCTCACTTCTTGGCTCATGCCCGTCGATCCCGCCTCAAGCGCACCTTCTCGGAGGATGATCGCATTCAGGCGCAGGAGCGCGCGAAGAAGGTCGAGGATGATGACGACAGCGAGATCAGCGAGCCCGAGGACCCGATGATGCTACAACGTGATGCTAAGGATTGGAAGGTACGTACATGCTCTCCTGGACACTCTTGAAACTCGGCCACTGACCCTGCCTTCTCTCTTTTCGTACAGAACCAGGACCACTACGCAGTCCTCGGGCTCTCCAAGTACCGCTACAAGGCCACTGAGGACCAGATCAAGCGCGCCCACCGCAAGAAGGTCCTCAAGCACCACCCGGACAAGAAGGCTGCCGCAGGCCGCGTCGATGACGATAACTTCTTCAAGTGCATCCAGAAGGCCACCGAGGTGCTGCTCGACCCTGTAAGGCGGCGGCAGTTCGACTCGGTGGACGAGAAGGCCGACGTCGACCCGCCGACAAAGAAGGAGGTGCAGAAGGGCGGCTTCTACAAGCGCTGGGGCAATGTGTTCAAGGCGGAGGCGCGCTTCAGCAAGGTCCATCCGGTCCCCACGTTCGGCGACGAGAAGGCTGTCAAGGATGACGTCGAGTCTTTCTACAACTTCTGGTACAACTTCGACAGCTGGCGCTCGTTCGAGTACCTGGATGAGGACGTGCCCGACGACAACGAGAACCGTGACCAGAAGCGGCAGATGGAGCGCAAGAACGCCAACGCGCGCAAGAAGAAGAAGGCCGAGGACAACGCGCGCCTGCGCAAGATGCTAGACGACTGCTCGGCGGGAGACGAGCGCATCAAGCGCTTCCGCACCGAGGCCAGCGCGGCCAAGAACAAGAAGCGGCTGGAGAAGGAGGCGGCCGAGAAGAAGGCGGCGGAGGATGCGAAGGCCAAGAAGGAGGCCGAGGAGCAGGCCGCCAAGGAGGCAGAGGCGAACGCCAAGGTGGAGCGCGAAGCGAGCAAGAAGGCCAAGGAGGCGGCCAAGAACGCGGTAAAGAAGAACAAGCGCGTGCTGAAGGGGTCGGTCAAGGACGCCAACTACTTCGTCGGCGGCGGCGACGCGCCTGCTGCGACAATCGACGCCGTGCTGAACGACGTCGAGCGCATCCAGGCCAAGCTCGACCCCGATGAGATCGCGGCCCTGGCGGCCAAGCTGGGCAGCCTGAAGGTGGCCGATGAGATCAAGGCCGTGTGGCAGGACGAGGGGAAGCGGCTGGTTGGGGCTGGCAAGCTCAAGGACGGGGAGGTGAAGACGCTGGCGTAAAGGGACTGCTAGCCTGCCCCCCTTCGGTTCAGTCAAGTCTTGTCGTCTTCCACCTCACTTTCCGATACATTTGTCGACCTACCTAGACGAGCGAGCTGAATTTAGACTAAGATGGAAGCCCACCACGAAGCGATGACCATAGACATCAAATTTCAGTATACCGTTAAGACTTTTGCTCCCCTTCGTTTCCGCAATTCTACACCACCCTTCTCACATCCTGACAGGCAGTCAGTCCCCCAGCCAAAAGAAGCTGAAGGACAACTTTTGCTCTTCCCTCTTCCCCTCTCAGTTTCACTATATGGTGCAACAGTTGACTGCGAAATTTCAAGGTATGTACGACATAGTGTCCGTGATCTACACCACATCATCTCCTCCTCACCCCCTCGACTTACGTCTTTGCCCGATGCCTAACGCACATCGTTCCGCGTCATTTGGATAGGCCCTCATCACACAGTCTTTCTGCCCCTGATCAAATCCGCCGCCTTCTCCGCCACAGCATACACAGTCGCCTGCGTATGCGCGGCCGGCAACAGCGGCATGACGCTCGCATCCACAACCCTCAGCCCGCGCACGCCGTACACGCCCATCGTCCTCGAATCGACCACCCCTCCCAGCCCGCGCGGCATCATCGCCGCCGTCCCGACGGGGTGGTCGAAAGAAGGACTGACCATCTGAGTCCGCAGCAGGGTCTCTATCGCCGCGGTATCATCGCTCCCCACGGCCGCGCCGGGCACCAACTCCGTCGGCTGCAGCGGCCCGGCTACGGAGGGGGACGCCATGAACTGCCGCGCACGCTTCACAGCGGCCACCAGGACGGCGGCGTCGACCGGGTTCGTGAGCGCGCCGAAGTCTATGACGGGCGGCACGGCCGGGTGTTGTATGACCGAAGAGTTGATGACCACCGTGCCGCGAGAGAGCGGCTTCTGCAGCGCCACGGGCACGGCGACGGCGCCGCCGAAGGCTATTTCAAGAACGCCGTATTTCGGATCCGCGAAGCCGCGGAGCATGGTGGCGCGTTGGGCCTTGAAGCCTGATTCGAGCTGTTTGTGGGATGCGTACACTCTCGGTAGGAAGTCGAGTGCGTTCTGTGCAGCCACTGATGATACGAGGCTCTGGTGTTGGTCTAGCGGTAGCAGATCCTGGAGGGACTGGAACACGATGCGGCTCCCCCACGCGTGTGCGAAGGGTCCCGTGTGGTTGGCGAGGTACTGCTGCCATGCGGCTGCGCGGAAGGCGGAGTCGGCCGCCATGCTCGTTTCCGGGTTGGGGGAGGTGGCGTTGCCGAAGGCGTAGATCATGAAGAAGGACGGGTGGTCCTGGAAGTTGGCGCCTACGCCCGGGAGGTCGACGATCACCGGGATGTTGAGCGGGGAGAGGAGAGACAAGGGGCCAACGCCGCTTTGTTGCAGGATGCGTGGCGTGTTGACCGTGCCGGCGGCAAGGATCACGTCTTTCTTCGCCTTCACCACCACTCCTCCTCCCCCTGACTTGTCGCTAGACCCATCGGTAGCACTGCTAACGTCTCGAGGACGCACCTCGACGCCGACAACGGTCTTTTGCTTGTCGAACACGACGCGCGCGCCGTAGTGGCGCACCAGGATGTGCAGGTTCGGCCGACTGCTCGCCGGGTCGAAGTAAGCTGTCGTGGACGTCGACCGCGTCGCCGTGCGCGGGTCGCTGTTCTGCGGCAGCCACGCGAGACCCACGTTGTCGCCGGCCGCGCCGTCCGCCAGCACGGGCACGCGCAGGTCGTCCGCCCACGCAGCAGCCTGCATCCTCGCGGCAGGCCACTGCCACGGCGGGAGGGTGACGCGCACGCCCGCTGCATCAGAGTCGTTCGCTGCGTCCCCATACGCGTCCTTCGACCAGGCGAAGCCGTACTCCTCCACGTACTCCTCGGCGGGCGGCATGAAGTGCGACGACTTCCTGAAGTACGGCAACAGCCCCTCCCACCCCCAGCCCAGATTCCCCAGTGCCTCCCACGCATCGTAGTCGGCGGCAGACCCGCGATCGAACGCCATTCCGTTGACGGTCGAACTGCCCCCCACCGTGGCGCCGATGCGCAGCCCGAACGACCGCCCGGCCAGGTTCGGCTGCGGGACGGAGGTCATGTTGCTGTACATGCGGCTACCGCCGCCCTGGGCGCCGCTGGTGGACGAGTCGGTGGTGAGGAAGGGCACAGTCACTTCGGGGCCGCGCTCGAAGTCGGCGTATTCTATCACAAGGACCGTGTGTGACGGGTCCTCGCTTAGGCGGTTTGCGAGCACAAGGCCGGATGTGCCGCCGCCGACTATTATGTAGTCGTATGCTGAGGTGCTGAGAGAGGAGAGGGATCGCTTGACGAGGCCGGCTGAGCTTTCGGCCCTTGCCTGCTGCTGCTGCTGCTGCCGTCGCTGCTCAGACCCCTGAGCTGATGATGGTGCAGCCAGACTCGCTACATCGTGGAGTCTTTGTATGGATAGACCCAGCACCAGTAGTCGCAAGGGATGCGAGCCCATGAAGTAGGATGAGCGCATGGCGGAGTCGCGAGCGTTGGTGATGACAACGAACAAGAGCACTGAGCAGGGGGAGAGAGATGGAAGGGGTTTGGCGGCGGCTGCGACGACGACGACAAACATCTTGTCGCACAAACTGTCGAGGTTGAGGGGATGAATGGGATTGGACTGAGGTACATGGGGGATGCCTGCTGTCCTACCACCACCATCACTGATCATCATCACCACCTTCCATTTTGCCTCCATCCGCTCAATCCCGCTCAATCTCTCCTCCAACCCCGCACGACCCTGATACGACATGCAGCTATGTTCGCCGATGCCTCTGCCCCTGCCTCCCTCGCGCCATTCGCACCTGTGTGCGAATGCGACGGGAGTTCCCCTCGATATCCCGCTCGTGTGCAGTTGGGGTTACATTTTCTCCGCACCGTCAATGATGTTTGTCGGTATTCTGTCGTTTTGATCTCCAGCAGCCACCCCTTTCTCCAACGAAGGGAAAGAAGCAAAATAATGATGAGATGCCTGGTGCATACAGGAGAAATTTTGTCTTCCAACCGGGACAGGAGCTCATTTGTGCTGTTACCTGGCAACTTTTGCCACCGTACGCTGACCCTAATGCCACTCTTGACTTTTTGCTGGTTGCAATCTACACCACCTATCTGCAAACAGACAGCCATTATTATAGAGAACTTGGTACGCAATGAATGATATTCAGGGTTCCCGACATGCTCCCCGGCCTTTTTACTCCAGCTTGTAACCGATCTCTGTTCTCTGCTACATGGCAAACTATTTCTCTCGTGACTGCTCACTCAGCTCGTACATGTTGAGCGCCGCCTATGAGCGTCGTCTCTCACGGGTTGGGGGACATTGCTACTGTTATTGCTACCGTGGCTACCGCTGAACGACAAACATGCCCTGGCTGCACAGGTCTTGCCGTTGTTGCTAGTTTTGTCATTGATGATCTGATGATACGATGGTACTACGGTAGTCTGTGAAACGTACGCGTTGAGATACAGCCCGTTGTCCAGGCAGTAGTTCTGCAGCGCAGCAGACCGACGCATCCGTGTCCGGGTTGCAAACCTTCAGGAGCCTTCAGATTGCTGACAGATTCTCTTTTGGTGTTGAAGCATGCTGCCTCCGTGCCTCGAGGGATGACTGCAGCCCAGGCCAAAACTCAGATCAGATGCCAGATCAGATGCATCGCCATCTTGCACGTTGAAGAAAGCCGCCATGCCCGCACCGTGGCCCCGATATGATCCCGGAGCAGCCGACCGGCAGCTGCCGTCAGTTGACTGCCTGAGGTAGGCGGCCAAGCCTCCGGCTATCTATCTCGGAGAAGGAAGCCGACCGGGTGATAACCAGAGCGGACCGGTGTTTGGCAGATGAATCACATTGATGCCATGCCGTGCCTTTGCCGCCGCGTTCATGAAGGAAGCTTGCGGACTTGGGAAATATAGATGAATACAGAGGGGAAAGAGGACGCTCGTAAAAGAGGAAGTAGAAAATGAGAGTCGACGAACATCCCATTCATGGCACAGTTGCCGCTCCAAGCTTGATCACCTGGAAGGCCTGTCCGTCCTGCTTTCCGATGAGCAATAGAGTCCATCCTCACACAGGCGAATGGCTCCGTAATAGACAGCCCGCGCCTCAGCCCTCAGGTCTCAAGCATAGCCGGTGGCCTACGGTGGGGCATGTTCGTTTTTGGTTTTCACATTATGACCCGTTGCCTGTCGAAGGTACACAGTGCAGCGCTGGTATCCGCTCAGCGGATTTCAGCCTCCGAGTCTTCCCTGTGAGAGCGTGTTATTGATCTCATGTTATCTGCCAGAGTGCGCGCTATTGGGGACCGGTTGATAGGTTACATGTATGATGTGTTGAAACCCCTCCGAATAAACTTGACAAATTTGGAGAGTAGGCTGAGCACTTCGTACATCACCATCCCATCTCATCGCACTTCCTCTCTCTCCCCTCTTCACCCTCCTTCTTCCCCTCCTTAACATGCCATCCTCCACACCCGTCCACAACGGCCCCAGCCCCCGCATAGCCCTCTCCGAGACCCCGGGCCGGGGCCGACTTCACCACCCCCGAAAATTAGACCGTCACCGGTCCGTTCCGACAATTAGCGTTCGGCCCAAAGATCGGCGGATCGCACCCGCCGGAGCCGCACCAGATCAGCCACTCGATGGCGCCGCCCGAGTCGCAGGAGTAGAGCCCGTCGAACACGAGCGTGCCGTTGTTGGGGTCCTTGCCTGCTGCTGCGACGGCTGCCTTCAGGGTGTCAACGTCATAGCCTGCAACGTTTTTATTTCAGTTAGCCATGCATGCTATGGTTGGTGTGTGAAGTGCCAGGACGACACTGTAGGAAGAGGAAGGGGCACAACGAACTGTAAGGGGGACCCTGGAGGATCCAGCCGCAGGTGTCGTAGGGGACGTTGCAGCTCTGCTGGAAGGCCGCGAGAGTGCCTGCGATCGAGGCGGACAGCGCCAGGACGAGGGGGGCGAGTTTAACCATTGTTAAGGGGTAGCAGAGCACGAGGCAGATGAGGACTGCCGGTAGATATGAGTTTGGATAGGTAGTTCGGCGAGGTGAGTTGTTGCCGTTGTTGAGTCGAGAGGAGTTCAGGGAACGAGAAAGCAGCGAGAGTGAACCTGACCGGCCTTTTTATAATATTGGGTTCCATCGACGTCGACGACTGTTATCTTCAATAATCCTCTCGCAAACCGGACGAACCAACGCGTTCCCTCTGCCTCTCCGTCTGACTCCCTCTCACCCATTGGAAGATGAAGTCGTCTCACAGCTCCCAGTGCCTCAGGGAAGAGATATTTCCACTGCCAGGGGCAGAAGCGTGATCCCGTACCTCAGATGCTCGTGTGCGGTGTCAGCGACAATGGATGGGCTCAGTTGCTCCATCATCATGCTACTTTTTGCCGGACTTGGGAAGTCCAGGCAGTTCGGGAGGCCGGCCGGCTCACCGAGACTTGAATAGAGGTGTGATAGAATGCATCGCTATGCGGCACGATTCGACGTCGATAAATCAAAAGCAGATTCCAACCTTCAAGTTGTCAAGCAGTGTGCAGACCACGACTATTGATATTCCGGTTGTGTGCAACGCTGACAGCTTGTCAACGGTTACCGTTGTATTATTGTTTGTGAAAAGTCTGGTTGTCGGGCCCTGTTCCCGCTATACGAGAGTTTCCACACTCTGAACTTACCTGGCCTTTGGGCTGGCGGTGGGTGGTCGTTCTGAAGCACCCTGAAGTCCTCCAATCCATCGCTGGAACCCTACGAGACTGAATACCTACTTATTGGCGAAGAGTGCAGACAAGGGATGTGATAACCGCCTTCCCCTCCCCCCCTTGCCAGCGTAAGATCGGGACGACGTTGCGATGGCTGTGGTAGCTGCCCCAATGAAAGTTGCAGGCGGGTGGTCAGATAGATGGCCGTCCACCAGCCCTGATCATGGGTACGTGCCCTGACCATCGGTCGGGTCAGACGGTCGTGCCGCCTCTGCCGCACGAACTCTTCTCCGGACGAGCTCTCGACATGCAGATGTTCTTTAAGTCCATCCATCCCTTGCCCAATGAATCCTATCAGACGAAAAATAAGTAGCCGAGGCGAATGTGGACTTCATCCCGGTCCGCGTGCTCCCCGCGCTAGGCGTTGCGGGATGGTCGTCTGCACCTCGGGAAGGGTGGGGGAGGTCAATTATTGAAATCCTTCCCGCACGTTTTCGTCGAAGGCTTATCTACTGGGTACACACGCAACACGCTAGGTAAACCCGATGTCGCATGTGGTGCTCGACCCAAACTCTCTGGAGGTAAGCGTGGGAAATCTGACCACTCACGTCGTGTACCGCTGCCTGTTCGGAACACTATAAGTCGACCGAGGATTCTGGTCACACCCTCCTTGGCGGTATACCGGCTTGCCAGTTCCGGCAAAGATAGAGACCAACAAAAGATATGTTTCCTACAGGAGACTTAACATTTCTTACGCCGAGGATGTCCGGAGCAGTCGCCCGGTTGTCGTGCCCTCTCTTTTGGTTTCCAGGTGTAATGATGACCTAACTTGGTGGAAATGGTGATTCTTCCTCGCGAGCTTAGGTGACGACGACCCTGACGAGTTTAGTCTCACTTCCTCCAGTTTGTTCCAGGCACGTTCGAATAAGTGATGCTCGAATGTAACTGAAAGAGAAGGTTCTGCCTGATATTAACCCTGGACACCATTTATTGGCCGATGTGTACGGTGTAATTAGCTCCTCAATCGTTTTAGATTCCGAGATGGAGTCCATCACTCTACTGAAAAACTCGACTTCCGTAGTCCTAGTGCTGATATGTCTCAGGCAGCCACCACATCAGACGTATTTTGCGTCACCACAACTCATCCGAGTCTCCCGAGCCCGGACTCAGCGTAGGAGATCGCCCCGGCTGCCTTTTTGCCCAGGTCTACTTCTAGGTTGATTGGTGGGGAGTGGGATCCGTAGGAATAGTATAATACGAAGAGGATGTCTGATAACCATCTGCTGCAATCTGCTTATTGTTACTCTAACTACAGCAGCGCGAATCACACCACATCGCCGCATCCCAAAGTGACGCCGCATTACTGACGTAGGAAGCACACAGCCGATCAGACAAGCAGATAAGCAGACAAGCAGAGGAGCAGACAACCATGGCGGCCAGAATCGAGCTCATCGAGATGAACCAGGGCGGGTTGGACAACTGGATGGGCAAGACCGATCCGGTCGAGAGACGTAGGATCCAGAACCGGATTCATCAGAGAGCCTGGCGTATGTATCTCAGCTCTCAACTCTCAGCTTCCAAAGATCTCCCCCTCTCTTTCTCTCTGTCAGTGTGATAGGTCATCGGCCATTGTTGACCAACTGGATCGGAACTCCCAGGTGCCCGACGCAAACACGAGAAGCAGCAACAGCCAAATGGCCACGACGGCGACGACAACGACGTCATCGAGCTGCCATTCCGCCCGCTCGGTGACCCCTATCCATACCCACGCCCCTACTATGGCCACAACAGCCACAGTGCTCCAGGTGCCCATGAAGGAGCACTCGTCCCGGCGAGACCGCCGTTGCCGCTGCCGCTACCGCTACCGCTGCCGATGCCACAGCGACAACAGTTCCAGCTCTACCACCACGACCACAAGCAGCTCCAGCAGCTGATCGGCCGGCAGTCCCCACCCGGCATGGCCGTCACGCATGTCCACAACAACCCGCCGCCACCACCACCACACTTACACTCCCACCCCCAAGCCCTACCGGTGGGACCGCCCCGGCCCCCAAGGCTCCCTCGCCAACTTCCCATCCTCCCCAAAAACATGCCGTTCCGCGCCTCCACCCTCTTCGGCCAGCACCGCGTCTTCGGCGACGTGACGCCCGCGGACATCGAGCGCCTCTTCCGGCTCTTCCTGCAACGCGTCGAAGACGACAACAACAACACTCAGCGGCAGCAGCAGCAGCATCAGAGGACGATGGCGATGGCGCCGGACCCGATGGCCGACCAGCTGATCCCGCTGATGCAGTTCAACGTGTTCCGCGGCCTGCTGCAGAACATCGACCTGCTCGGCATCCCGCTGCGCCACATCTGCGCCGACGACGCCGTGTCGCCTCTCGGGTGCGGGGCTGGTGCTGGTGCTAGTGCTGGTGTCTCTGCTGGGCATTCATCTCTTCAGCTAGATCAGCTCCCGCCAGGGATGCGTCCCACCGCCGTGCAGCTCTCGACGCGCCACCACCCCTGGCTGGACTTCTTCCCCGTGCCGCGCATGCGGGATAACCTGATTCGCGCTTCCGTAGCGGCGGCGGCGGCGGGGGACAGCAGCAGCGACGAGGGAGACGCCGCCCTTTTCGACGAGGACGAGCTGTGCGTCGACCTGGTCGGGTACTGCGACGCTCCCTCGGAGAAGCCAGGCATCGTGGTCTGGGGCGAGCCGTGGAGGGTCGAGTCGTGGGAGGTCACGGAGGAGTTCGTCGCGCGGTGGGGGTGGGCTGTCAGGGGGTGCGTGGAGCTGATGGTTTCGACTAATAGGTGGCGGGCGAAGAGGGGGGAGAGGCCTTTGAGGTGGGTTTAGAAATTACCTAGGTTGGGAGGAGAGGAGGAGTGGCTGTTTTCTATATGGTGCGGCTGTGCGTCGTTCTCGGGTGGGATAGTTTTGGCAAGCGCATTAATGGGAGCTCACCGGCGCCACCGGCACATGTCATGATGTATAGCACTGTGCCCATGGTCGGAGACGCAAGGCTCGAAGGTGCTGGCGGCATGGCATGGGGGATGGGCTGGTAAATCTAGCCGGTGACATCGGGAACGGTGGTAGGGGAGAGTTGCAGTATCGTTAAGAATAATAGGTAGGTAGGTACTATACCGTCCTGCTCCTTTTAGGGAAACACCTGGGGTTTTGCTTCGGGCGGCGGGCTTTCTGTCGACAGCGCCGCGCGTCAAATACCAACGATTTGAAGTTGGTGCGCACCGGCTGTCTCGGACTGCTTCACCTGGCGCCGCAGGTTTGACGAGTGTGCAAGGCCAAAATCTTTGCCCTCGCTTGTTCAATCAAATGTGCGGCGCCAGTTCAAGCAGTTCGAGGCGACTGGTGCATACCACTTTCACGTCGATGGTGGTTGAGGCGGCTGTTGTATGCGGCAGGAAGAAAATCACACCTAGATCCGAGGTAAGGCGTTTCTTTTTATAGGCTTCTCTTTGCAAACAGGACTGGTAAGCGTTCTTTCAGAGCACATCGGGAAGTCAAACATCAGGGAATACGGTGCTGTGCTTGAAAGGCAGGGATATTTGTTGGTCCAACCTTTTGATTCTGTTCGTGACCATGTCAGCGAGGAGCGTTGGGAAGGAAGCACGTCACTTGCTCGGTGGAGACCGACTTGTAGCAAGGCATTTACAAGTTAGTGGTCCGCACTTTCCATCCCCGATTAACCATTTAGTCAGCTCAGTCTATCATCCCATAACCATCCTCCATCTCCACTCACATCCTGGGTGCCACCTATTTACAGTGCAAGCCTCAGCCTTGCAGTTGATCGACACGCCTACCTCTAGCTGACTGATGATGATGATGATGATGTATTTGACGTCTGAAGTCGGAATCTGCCCGAGATCCCTGCCTCTCGAAGGGCATAAGACGTGCTAGCGACTACCGAGCGACTATGTACAAGGAACTAGCGCTTGAATGTGAGATTAAAGAGAGGGAACACAAATGGTTAATGGTTAATGGTTTATTTAACGTCCGAGGGCTGTCCAGGCCCGACCTCCCGAGGGGTATAGGACGTGCTAGCGGCTGTCTAAACTCGGCAGCTAGCATTTCGAACCCTTAGCCCTTGCGAGCCTAAGGCACACCTGTAGTGCGCTCCGCTTTCCGGTCTCCGCATAGGTTGAGCCCGGCACTCGGCCAATGTTTGTCTGCGCGTGCGCTGATCTGCTTTATGGACATGAAAGAGATCAACCTGGTGCCGTTGCGGCGGGGTGTTAATTGGCCAGCAGACAGCTAGGCCCTGGCGCTCAGAGAGGGAACACAAACACAGAACGAGGAATAGCTAGCATATCGTGCTCTGGGGCGTGGCGCCCCATTGCGTACACTGTTCTTCAAGCCGCATTCCCGCCCCCCTATTAGCTTGGGGCTGGCGCTCGGCGTTTCGTTGCTTCCGTTTGTGGCGGCTGCAGTGGGCGTTTTAATGCTATGTCTGTCTTTGAAAGGGGAGAGAATTGGTTGTCGTGGGCGCGAGCAGTACTGGTGTGCCGCGTCCGGAAGGTCGGCCGCTTAGAGGTCCTTGAGCCTTTTGCGGGTGGTAGATGGTTATTATATGGTTTATACGCTTATTGGCGCCTTCTTCCATGGGTATATTTCTGTAAAGAATTTGGTCGTTTTAGTGAAGCGCTCGAACAGCTCTGGTTTCTAGATTAGACGTTTCCAGTATTCATATCGGTTGCTCTCAGGAGCTGGGTCGGCCTTAGGCCAGGAAGTGCGGAGCTGGCGCGCCTTTCAGCAATATACCATGTACGCTGAGGTTCGGTCTTCCCTGCAGGAGCAGGGGGGGTTTTCGGCGTGTTCAAACTTCTTGTGGTACCACTGAAAGTCTCCGTGGCCCGTCCGGGCAGCGATAAGCTGGTGGAGGGTGCGGCGCAGGAGGTGTGCACCTCCGTAAGCCCTAGTTCCTTATACCGATTGGTGGTCCCTTCCTTCCACCAGTCGTTCCAGGCGTTCCTCTCGAGCTTTCTGGCCATTCCTTTAACCCCTGCGACCGTTGGGGCCTCTTTTGGGGGGCCGGATAGCTCGGTCCCTTCCTTGGCCAGTTGGTCGGCCGCCTCGTTTCCTACCACCCCCTCGTGGCCGGGTACCCACTTTACCCGGATCTCGCGGCTTTCTCCAGAAGCCTGGAAGAGTCGGAAAGCCTCTTGTGAGCTATCAGCTAGGTGTCCTTTTAAGGCTGCGCCGACAGAGCTGACTGATGTTGTACGGCGAATATCGAGGAGTGCCACAAGTTTAACATGACATGCCTTCCAGCAGCGGTATGAGGCAATTGCCGCATTTTTGAGAATACTAATGTACAGCTCGAAGATATATCTAGGTGTTTACCGACAGCCCCCTCCGCCTTTATGTGTCGTCGTCGCCCCCCAGCAAACAAGACAGCTGGCCTTATTCGCCTCTTAGCATGAAAGTATCGCTTACCCTAATCTGATATCACAGTCATTCTCATAGGGCTGTGGGGCAGAGGTAAATCCCCAGCCATCCCCAGCCAAATCGAGCCGAGCCCAGCTTTGCCAGTACTTGGTACCTTCAGCTAACTACCCAGATAACTCACAGTCTTACATCCCCATCACATCCTCAGGAATAGCCAACCCTCCCCTCCCCTTCCCCCATTTTCCCTTCCCGCCCCACTTCCCCTTCTTCCCACCCCATTTCCCCTTCCATCCCAACCAAGGCGGCGTGAAAGCCGGCTGCTGCTGCTGCTGGGTGGTGGTCGGCGGCTGCTGTCGCACAGTCGTCGTCGACACCCGTGGCGGCTGCACGATCGGCCACGTCGAGATGGGCGTGTCTGGCTGGAACGTACGGGTCACAATCGTCGTGAGCGTGCCGCTGCCGCCACCTGCGACTGGTGGGCGGGCGGAGGAGATGGGTGTGTCGGGAACGAAGGTGCGAGAGAGGGATGACGAAGGGAGGACCGTGACACCGGTAGAGACAACGGGTACGGTGGCTGTTGTCGCGCTGGAGCGGCTGATGGGACTATCCGGCACGGGCACGCTGGACGAGGAGATGGGGGAAATGGCGGAGCTGGGCGTCGATGATGATGTCACAGTCGCCACGGTCGTCGAAACAACCGGTGCCTCGGAGGTCGAGGGACTGCTCACCGCGACGGGGCTGGACACCGCAGCCTCGGACGACGACGGCGACGGCGACGGTGATACCACCACCGTGACTGCAGTGCTCGTGGGCGCTGTGGAGCCAGGCGATGGTGGCATGGTGACCACGCTCGACACTCCGGAAGCCGCCTCCGATGTCGAAGGAACGACGCTGCTGCTGACGACACTGGACGACGGCGCAATAGCACTCGTCACCTCGACGATACTCGAAACCGAAACCTCGCTTGAGCTGCTGCTAGACACCGCAACAGGCGTGCTGGTGCTCGAGGGCTCGAATGGCGGGGTCCGAAGCTCAGTCGTCTCGGTCGTCTGGCGCGGCACCGTCGTGCCCCCACGGCTGAAGCTCTGCACGAACCGCGCCCACACATCGGCGGGGACCTTGGCGTCGGACAGGTTCAACGTGAAGAAGCCCTTGGCGTTGTGGTAGGGGAAGCCGCTCGTGTTGCTGGAGGGGGTGGTCGGCGGCCGGCTTGCTCCCGCCCAGGCGAGCGTGGCTGCCGTCGTGGACAGCGCGATGACGGGCTCGGTTGGCTCTTCACGCCAGTGGCTGCAGCCCGTGCACACCGCGTTGAGCTCCCAGTGCGTCGCGTTGGCGCTGGATGAGAGGGTCGTGTATGTTGCACCGGCGTAGGCGGCAGGGAGGGACTTGGTTCTATAGAAGAGAAGAGAAAAGCATGGTCAGTCTGGTGAGTGCCCTATCTACTACTAGCACAGGCAACAGCCCCCCAGCCTCGTCCTAGAGGGGACTCAGAGCGAGCCACTTACTGCGTGAACCGCGAAGACGTCACGGCCGAATTCCCGTTCGCCCAAGACACGAGCAGCGGATTGTACGTCATGCTCCCACCCCACGCGATGCCGGCCCATCCCTGCGCCTTGGGGGCCACGACCTGGAGGAAGATGTCGTACGGCGCGCTGGTGGTGGCCGACTCCTGCGCCGCGAACCGGAACCGGATGTTGGTCGCCGCCGGCGTCGTGAACTGCGCGAAGCACATCGACGTCGTCGAGTCGCAGTACTTCGTCGCCCCCGTCTGCCGCCTTTCGAGACTAGGGTTGAACCCGGCTGCGGCCTCGGCGAAGCCGCATATGCTGCTCAGAGCCAGCGCCGACAGGGCGGCGGCCACGTGTGTGAACCCCATTACTGGCAATGCTGGTGCCGTGCTACCTGCCTGTCGGTCATACGGTCCTCAGCGAGCCGGGGGAGAGGAACAAGCTACCTTGCGACACGTTGCTGCAGGACGATGGATGGGATAATAACAGACTCGGTGCTGTCTTAGCAGTTCCCCCTCCCGGGAACCAGGGGCAGGCACTTATATCTCGTTTGTCCTCCTCTGAGCGGAGATCTATTATCTGGTAGGGATAGATAACGGGGATAGACGGGTAGGAGAAGGCAACGCGGCAAGGCTTGGCTAAGTCGATCTGTTTCTTAGGTTCGGTTCATCTTTGCCCCTGTTTGTTTACCCCATTCCCCAACCGGATTTTCGTGGGGGAGGACATGGAAGGTAGATCTGGTTACCTAGCTAGACCGCCGGCTGAAGTCGTCGGGCCTCCAGATGGCTGGGCCAAGCTCCCGTTCTGCTCCCCGGAAGATTGTTGTGTATATTGCGGCTTGCGTCGCGGTTGGGCGAGACAAAAAAAGGGGGGCATATGACTGGGTGCTTCTATGTCTATCTCAGGCAGTCAGTCTGTCTAGGGTACCCAAGCAGCGATCGAAATGAACTTGTCATGTGCGAACGTCCACCTTCTCGACAGCACTGGTTGCGCTTCCCCCAAGAGGTGCAGGTGCAGGCGGCAGAGAAAGCACAACCGTGCGCACTGAGATACCCTCATATTACCATCTCCTACTTCCGGGTAACGGCAGCCCTGGAAGTTGGGGAATTCCGGAAGAAGGACAGGGTTAAGACGACGCAAAATCTCCATGATGGTGAACTACTCCGGGCGGCCTGGAAAAGCAAGGGTCGAAGGGGGAATGAAGGTGGAGGACAGGAAAAACGCAGGGGTATTTCCTGGTCTCCCGCGTCCGCAATATAGCATAAACGGCACGGACGGGCATCCGTCGAAGCCTTCGTTGATTCCCGGCTCACCTCCGGCAAAACTCTTTTCAGGCACGGCCATTAAGTTCCCGGGCCTGCAGCAGCGTAACAAGTTCTTCGCACTCGCTCACTCACTTAGTACTAATTACTACCTGCTTGAAAGCAATGAATCTCATCTCGCCTCCAGGGATCTCTCGGAAATATTCCCGATTCTCGCGTGTGCCACTGCCATCCCATCCAGCCGCATCAAACGAGCCATACAGGCTTCCTCGATTAGAAAGCATCCAGGTACGGCTGGGACGTGACGCCAGCTGTCATTGCTCGGAGAGTTCTCTATCTCCGTTCCGACTTGGAGCCAACATCGAAATAATTGGAGGGCCCCAAGGCCCCAGGACTGTTGAGATACGGCGGCATACGGAATTAAACCAGAACTTTAGGACGATCACAACTACTAGTAGTCTTGGGGTGACTCTATGAAACGGGTAGAAAGAACGAAAGGCTTGAGTTCTCGAGTGGTCCGAGTTGTCAGGCTCTACCTTTCGAGGTTGGCATGGGCAATCGATTGTTGGTTGAGGCGTTGCTTCATGTTGGAATTATGCACGGAGTGTTGACCCTATGTCAGCAATGGGCCGCTTTACGGCGGTTAAGAGTAGACATGTGGTTAAATCTCTGCAGTTTCTTATCAGGGCAAGGACTACCAGTAAGCGCATCTCCGACGTCAAATCACGGTGATCCTAGCGACAGGCACCGTCGGCTGGGGAGTGATAGTTCTGCATCCCTGGACAGAGCATCTCTCTTATAGTTTCTACTCTCGTTTAAGTCAGGCCCCCCCACAACCGGCCACCAACGGAGATCCCAAGAGGCTATCAACAATCACGTCTAGCCCAACGCAACAATCTCCTCTTCAATTGATTCCTCGTCTGATGCATCTCCGTCATCTTCTGAAGCTATTCCCACCCTCCCGACCTCCGCCTGCGCCCTGTGCACCTCCGCCACGGTCGCAAAGGCCGCATTGGGGTCTGGGTTGACCTTCTTCCGGATTTGCGGCTGGAGGCTTTCGATACGAGCCTGGAGAATTCGGTTTTCGTGATCTAGTATAGCCAAGTCGTAGTCCTTGCGATCCATGCTTTTTGGAGCTTGGAAAACAATAAACGCGTGGTGGAGTTGTTGCCGTAGTGGGTGCCCATCTCACGCATCTGTGTAGCCACCTCCGTGGCTTTGGTTGGGGTAGTCCAGACGACTGCGGAGGTCTCCTCAATGAAGGAGGATCGAGCCGGAGGGTCGGGAGCCCCGTTGAGGCTATTCCCAAACCGCGTTACTCGCCTCTGGTCTTCGTTTTCCAGGAGGAGGCGGCTCATCAATGGCTTAGCCATATTGACCGGCCACATCCCCGTCGCTTTGAACCCAGAGGCTATATTGGAGTGCGTCAAAGCGATATCTCTGGCCTCTCGGTACGTCTGGAGAAACAGGCGCTTCCCAATGACGGTCGAGGCGCAGAATTGCCCTTGATGATCGATCCCAGTCCGGTAAGCCCGCTTGAGGCTGCTGAAAACTCCCAGGTCGAGAGGCTGCAAGACGTGGGACGCGTGGGCTGGGAGATAAACGCACTGGACGTTATT